>PVIR01019725.1:0-31420 GCA_004026965.1 Petromus typicus
CTTTCCTTCCGTCTGTTGGTCCCCTTCTCTTTTGTAATTGATCTTAGTCCCTGTTTCCTCTTGTCTGCCTTTGGAGCTGCTCTTTCATCTTTTCATATAAGAGAAACTGTATGGTCCTTCAGCTTGTATGTCTGACTTATGTCACTTAACACCACTGTTTATTTCAGAGTTCCTACTGCTGCTTCACGGTCCAATGGGACTTTCTCCATACTCTTCCTCCTATTATATCTTATCTCTATCAAGATAAACTTGTATCATTAATCATAAAGCTCTCATTCCCATCTCAAATAAAGACAAAAACCAACCAACGACAGAAATTCATAACCTTCTTATCCCCATCTCCACACTCAAAGTCTGTAGTGCATGGTGCGAGGATGTCAGGTGTCCTCCATGTTGTAGCTCACGTGACATTTCATGATGTGAATTTTCCTGTGTGAGAATGTGTGGCCCCCATGAGTCAATGGAAAATTGAAGAGCTAAAAATCTTTTTTTAATGGTAAAAGTTTGTTTACCCAATGCAGAAGCTGATCAGGAAGAGAAATAACAATAAAAAACCTTAAACATCATGAAATTAAGTAGCAACTTGGAACATTCTATGGGGAAACAGTTGTTTTGTTTCTAATGAAACATAGTTCACAGGAAGAGGAAATGGACTCCCTTTTAGACTGCAAAAGTGGCAAAGAATTTGGGTTCACCTTTACTGCAAGGCTTCCCTGGATTAGATTTTAATTAATGTTATTTCCCTTGTGAAGCATACCCTTAATGTTTCTATTCAACTATAACACAATTTTAAGTTTGGAGTAGAAAATCAGACTGTCTGCATCAAACTTGCCTATGTTGATCTTTGGATCTAGTATCTCAAGGGTAGAGCTCTGGGCTGCCAATAAGCCATCAATATAAAAAATGAGATAACACATTGCTTCCTTGTGGCTGCTGTAGAAAGTGATGTACATCTGAGAGCTTAAAACAAAAAGATTTATCACTTTAAATTTACAGAGAACAGAAATTTGTTATGACAAGGCCATGAGTTCTCTGGGACATCTGACGGAGAACTTTTTCTTTGATGTATCTAGTTGATCCTTACTGCCATTCCTTGGCTTGATGTACATAACTTTATACCTAATTTTCCATAACTTTTTACTCCATATGTTTTTCTCATATCTATCTACCACTTTCTTATGTAAACATATTTTATGGCAGTTACTATACTCTCAGAAAATCTATGATAAACTCTTTCCCTCATGATTTTTAATTGAATTGTCTGCAATAAAATATAAGAATTAAATTTAATCATATAAAATGATATTATTAGTGTTTAGATGTGGATATATGTTTTGAGGAAATACTACTCAGATCAGTAAATCTGGGGAAAGGCTAGGTGTAGTAGATATTCATAAAATTTCAGAGGAATTTGAGAAATTATACATCAGATATACTTTGGAAGCAATTTTGAAAGGAGCCCAGGAACACAGTCAATCCATTTGCTTTGAGAGAAGTTATTACTGATCATTCAAGAGATATATATTAAAACAACCCTGCAATTCTCACTCCATAAAGAAGGCTGTTCTCAAGAAATGAACCAATTACAAATGCTGGCGGAACTGTGGGGAAAAGGGAAGCCATTTCTCCTCTCTACTCTTGGTGGAAATGTAGAGTGGTGCAATTACTGTGGAGAGCGGTGTGGAGATTCTTTTAAAAACTAGGATTAGAGCTCCCATGTGACCTTGCTATTTTCCTGCTGGGTCCATATACAAAAGAACAGAAAAGCTCATATCAGAGAAACAAAGGTGCTCCTACGGTGATAGCTACACAATTTGTATTAGCTAATTCTTGGAAACAGAAGCCAAGGAACTAGTGTGTGGATGGAGAAAATGTGTTTCTATTTTTATTTTTCTAAAAAAAGGAATAATACTCAGACATAAAAAATATAAACTTAAAACGTTTGTTACTAAATAGATGTAACTTGAGGCCTTACTTATAAGTGCAACAAATAGGACAGACACATTTTAATACCAAATAATTTATTCGGTGTGAGAACCTAAAAGTGTAAAGGAGACTGAAAGATATACTACATATAGTGAAGGGTCAGACATTTACCTCAGTGATTCTGGCATCTGCCTGGCAAGTGCAAGTTCCCGAGTTCTATCTCCAGCACCACACACTACAATGTCAGGCGTGGTGGCTCACAACTATGATCCCAGCACCCGGGAGGCTGAAGCAGGAGGATTGCTGTGAGTTTGAGACTGGCCTGGGCTGCACAGTGAGTTCAGGGTCAGCCTGAATTAAAAACAAAAACAACAAAAATCAAACAAACACAAGATATCATGAAATGGGAAGAAAATACTGAAAATGGGACTAAGGAGAGGTGGAAGGGTAAAGGAAAGAAGACAATTGAAGGTAATAAAGAAAAAAAAAACAGAAAGAGCTTAAGTATATGGAGTAGAGAGACTGAAAGGAGGACTAGTGATGGGAAAAATAAGAATCAAGATATATCATGTACAGGTGCAAATTCTTAGTGATGGATGTGATCAAAAGTTCTACCTAAAATGAACCAGTGTATTCAGTAAATTAAAAAGATACATCATAACACAACAAAAGGAAACAAACAATGAAATGACTTCCTCCACAGAGACAAAGACTTAAAATCAGAAACCCCAAAAACCCAGCAAACCCAGCCCTTGACAAAGGAACACAGTTTAAAATATTCATAGGCCAAGTAAAGAAAAATCAATGGCATTTGTACATGTGAAGAAAGAAGCAAGAGAGATTACAAGAAAAAATATGCATCGTTAAAATTTTGCTTTTAATATTCTAGAAATAAGGAATAATTAGAATATTAAATTATGTATAGATTCACAGACTTCTGTGTCGGAGTCTAGTTTATTCTCTTCTATATATTTATTTTTGTATTATTTACCTCAAGTGGAAGCATGGTCTGCACAGCACTACTTCAGAGGCAACTGGAAATATCAAGGTGTACAATGCTCTTATTGCACCTTCTGATGCCTCTGACATGTTCTTTTTATTTGTAGTACTAAGAGAATTCATGCTGCATGATTTAGAGATGAATGTGTCCTTTTCAAAAGCAAGAACTGTTTTAATTTTGGAAATGGATAACATGAGATTCTGAGAAATTATTCAAATTTAAAAACAATTTGTTTCCCTTTTTAAGCTTCTTTAATAAGGTACACACACACACACACACACACACACACACACACACACACACCAGTCTTTTTTAAAATTTAAATCTTTATTGGTACATTATGAATACACATCATTATCTCATTCAACATTGAGAGTTTGTAGAGGAATATGACATGACTTGATTCTCAATTTTCCCCTTCTGCCCTGCAAACCTCCACCCCCTATATACAAAAGTTTTGTTTCCTTATAGTGTTTACTTATCTTACTCTCCATTCTCTCTCTTAAAACAAGTTTTAATATCACCCATACTGTACCATACAGACTCTTCACTGAAGACTCAACATGTTTATCAGTAACATATGTAAAAAGCATCTTTAACTTAATTGCAATTATGTTGAATAGAGAATGTACAAGTGTTAAGAATAAATTCACACATTTTAAGAAACTATTCTACAGTACACACACATATATTTAATTTTCATCATGCAAAACTGTGATTTATAGTTGGCATTAAAATGGTCATATGTAGATGGAATTTCAAAATTTAAAACTGGACCAGGGTCAGGCAAGAATCATCAATTAGAATGTCATTATCCTAAAATAAATATCTGAAAGCACTATTCAGAATAACAACTGAGAGTTGAACGTGGTGGAGGACACCTAAAATCCCAGCACTCGGAAGGCTGAGGTAGATCGATGCAAGTTCCAGGCCAGCTGGGGCTACACAGGAAGTTCAAGGTCAGCCTGAGTTACAGAGCAAGGTCCTGTCTAAAAAAACAAACAAAAAAACATAAAGAGAGACAGAGAAGCAGAGCCAGAGAGAAAAAAGAGAGAATAAAAATGAAAAAACAAAAGAAAAATCCCAAAAAACTAAGCATTAGAAGTGAGAAGGGAGTAATATGTAAAGTTATGTTTTTTTTTTTTTTTAATGAAGACAACAACATAATAAATAAATTACAAGAAATATTAGTAAAGTACTAAGTACTACTGGGAAAATCAAACTTAAATTGATTTCAAAAGTCAATATTAGCCAGGTGTGGAGGCTCACACCTGCAATCTCAGCACTTGGGAGGGAGAGGAAGGGGCATCATTGAGAGCTGGAGGCCACCCTAATTTGCCTAATGAGTTTAGGACCAGCCAGAATTACAAAGTGAGACTCTGTCACACACATACACACACACACACACACACACACACACACACAAGTCAGTATTAAATGTTTACAGAGATAATAAAATACTAGTTAACTTTAAATAATTTGATTAAAATACTCTGTGTTTATATCCACTATGAAAGAATGAACACTTACTCTCAAAACTGTTTCAAGAGCTCCATAGTCAGAGGATTGATGTGTATCATGTCTTTCTCTAAGTACACTGAGTAGTGTGCTACAAGGAGATGCATCTCTCAAAGTATTCAGTCCATGAATAAGTACTGAAAAGTAGATCAGACTGGTCTGATTGAAATGGAGAATTATTCTAAAGGGAAACACTATCTGCTCTATAAGGTGAATAAAATCTGTAGACATAACGAAAAACACAGTAACTGCAGTTTAAAGTGTTATATTGTGCTCTCAACATCTGCTAAGAAAGTGGACCTTGTACTTTCATCACACCAATATAAAGGTCAATATATAAGGTAATTAATGTTTCCCTTGGGGCCAGGGATTTAGCTCAGTGGTTCTGGTGGTGCTTGCCTTGAAAGTGAAAGGGCCTGGGTTTGATCCACAGTAACCGCATACAACAATGTCCAGCTCAGTGACTCATGCCCACCAGATATCAGTACCACATACCACAGTGCCAGGCATGGTGGCTCATGCCTGTAATCCCAACACTCGGGAGGCAGAGGCAGAAGGATTGCTGATTTCTAGACTGAGCTCAGGACCTGCTTGAACTACAAAAATGAGACATTGTCTCAAAAAAAAAATCCCTTGTCACAATTATTCCATGTTGTTATATTTCTCAGAACAGTAAATTTTACTCCTGTTTTTAATTCATATATATCAGTTATTATTCAATCAACCACAGAAAAAAAGGTAGAGTCTGTTATGTATAGCTTCACAACAGAAGAAATTGTATACTCATAGGACTGAGAGCAGGCAGGTGTTCTTGAACCTTAGCTCTGTTTTGAGCTGTGTTTTATTACTAAGTACTAGAGGCTGCCAGTGAAACTTGCTTCGAGAGCACTTTTTTGGAAAGTAATCACTACCTTTCTGTTGTCCTTGACTTAACTAGAAAACCCTGATATATTCTCTCTGCTTCATTAGTCACATTTTGTTACAAGCTCTGCAATGCTTTCATTTTTTCCTTCCCTAGGTGACACACTGAAAACAGAGATTTTGTCCAATGTGGTTACAGTGTTATCTGCAAAGTCTGGGACAGCATTCAAAACAGAAAACTATTAAGCCTTCCAGTTCAAGGAAAATACAATAGATTTGAAAAAAGGTAGTAGAAAGAGTTTTCTGGGAATACATATTAAATTATTAGAGTTTCACACTGAGATAAAATGGGGAGGAGATAGTTGATAAACTAATGAAGTCTAAATTATTCACCTTACACCAAGAGTCATTACAGAAGAAAGTAAAATTTGCTGTTAGTTGATCAATGGCTGTAAATTTCAACCAAACCAAAAGTCAGTGAGATCAGAACAGAGTTAGAAAGATTTGTGACTACAGTTGCAAATGAAATATTAATATAAATTCTAGACTAAATTCATCATTTGTCATGGAGAGTTCAGCTGAAATTTACAAAAGTATAAGACAGAAGAAAAGGTCATCAAGAAATGCTTTCCTAGAAACATCAACCTTTCCAAAAAAGCAGGAGGATTTTTTAAATTTTCCCTAAAAGTCTTCCAGGAGCAGAAATGTCAGTTTCAGCAGCTCATGGGACACGACCAAGATCACTAGACATGTTACTTACATTTAGTTTAATATATGCTTTTAAAAATGCATAACATTGTTGAATTTTTCATCAGACTTTTTTATTCAAGCAGATTCTTCCTTTTTCAAAAGACAGAAAGAGAAAATTTTCAATTTTTTAATCTACATAATGCATAGCATTTCTGGAATTCAGACCATAGACAAATTCACTAGGAACACTTGTCAGCATTATTCCATTTTCCCTTCTCGAACAAATTTATATCTAATGAACTTGCTCATAAGACTCAAATAATTCATTATAGATTGTTACACTGATACTGATGGTTTAGTTTAGAAAAATTATAGAATTGAGATTACCCAAGAAGGCCAGCAGGGCGACACAGGCCTCAGCATCTGAGAGGCTGAGGCAGGAGGATTGGTGAGACTTTCAGATCAATCTGTGCTACATAGTGAAATCCCACCTCAAGAAAACTAATTAACAAAGCCAAGAGAAAACCCTCACAGAGAAGAATCTTCAAGAACCAGATGCAGGGACTCCACTGTAATCCCCAGTGGAATCAGGGAGTGGGACATTCTAGGCATCAACATGTAATGACACCTGCAAAATATAGCAGAGAAGCTTACCCCAACCTCAGTCCTCAGCTGTTCCCATGTTTCCTGTTGCCTAAGTGGCTGACTTTGAAAGATAGTGTAGGAACTAACCCCTGCCCTATATCGTGTTATCAGTTTTCATTCCTGGTACCTGCCAGCTAATCTGTTCTGACCAGCAATTATCTCACACAGAGACCCTCTGGACTAGTGTAACATGACAAAGTTCATTTCCCAGAAGCTGCGGAGAAAGACCAGGCTTATTTATATAGAAAATTAAATTATTTGCAACACTAAATTTATTGTTTGGAATTTTTAACAATGAGAACTAAGTTTTCAGATAATACTGGTTTTAAGTCTCCCATTCATTTTTTGTGCTGAAATGCTAGCAAATGTTTATAAATAAAATGGAAAAAAGACCCAAGCCCAAAGGCAAAATTGCTTGGGACATAATCCTATTTACATATTAGCTCTAAAATGTGGCTTGCCAGTTCACTATCTTTGGCTTATCAAAGTTAATTAAATGTTATGCTTTTTCCTATCATCATTTGAAGATTTCATAGGATTAAACTTCTACTGTTATTTTACCACTAAAAATTAAAATAATTTTAGTATATTTAGTTTATTTTATTATGTGTTCTATGATATTTAAAGTGATCCTTAATTCATAAAAACTAAATGTGTATATTATATGATCAATAAATCTTAGCTTTATTTAGAAAATGCCTTGCCGTCATGGGATGCTTTTCTTTTAGAAACTTTGACAAATGTCTTGTAACCATAGAAATGATTTGTGAGACAGCAGGAGTAGCTGAAATAGATTAAATTAATGTGGTAGGTTCTGTGTTCACACAGCATGCTTTCCTTTAACTGATTACACTATGACCAAAGTTAAATTACTAATATAAATGCTGAGAGAAGAAAATTAATTTTTAATAAAATACCCTTTTTATCCTACTCTCAGATTAATCTAAATGAAAAAGCTATCACTTGTAATATGCTTTTAAGGCTTTTTTTGATAATGTGAAGACATACAAGGTTAAAGAACTTATAAATTCAAAGGATAGGATAAGTTGAAATAATTTGACAAAAGTTTCTAGAATTAGATTTGAATGATGATATATTAAGATCTTAAACTAAAATGATATACATAAATTAAGAAATAAACAAGAATTATTTCTACTGCCAAAACAACCATTTACAAATAGGTGATATGAAATAATATTAGATCAATAGACACCAGGAAATGAATAAATTAAAACATGATTCATGAATGGATGTCATGAATGAGGTTTAGTGTTCATTAGTGTTTAGAGGAATGTAAACTCCTAAAATGTACTTTAGCTCCCCCAAACTCATACTGGAACCATTAGCAGTACAAGATTAAAAAAAAAAAAAAAACACTCCAGCTAGGAACACTGAAAGAACATCATAATATCACAAATAACAACAGAGCCACAAGTGTTGCTAATTATAAGAAGTACTTGTAAGTTAATGTTTTTAAAGTACAATAATATTTCAGATAATAAGTTTCACATTATCTTAAAAAGTATCTCATGTAGGCTCAAGTATATTTTTATTTTAATTTGCAGACTCATTACAAAAAAGAAATCTTTTGTACATTGTAAAACTAAATATACATAAACATATTTACTCCACAATTACTAGAAGGCTGTAGTGCATTTTGACACCATGGATTTTACTGAACTGTGTGTTAACACAGAGTATTAGTAACTAGGAAAAATAAAATAATGGGTTTTTCTTTTTCCCAAGTTTTTTCTAAAATGACTCATATAGCTGATGAGAATTTTGCTGGTGAAAAACAGAGACGCAGGCAAAGCCCCCATCAATGAGCACATACTTGTCAGTACTGTACCAGCCAATAGTCCTGGAACCAAAACTAGCTTAAAGAAAAACTGTTTCTACCTCAAATTTTGTAAACTTTTTTGCAAGGAAGCATGTATTTTCATTGTCCAATATACCTGTTAAATTCTATATCAATCTTGTTTACATGTATCTATAGAAATTGTCACACATTTTATATAATATGAGAACTGGTAGCTCTAGTTTGGCCAGAGAGATATTGACCAGGCATTCCCACTGGCCATGTGGCTTGAACGAACCACTCATTGCAGGGAAAAATTATTTTCAATACAAAGAGCATTGCCAAATTGACAAATGCACTATCCATAGAAATATCTGATTTTAGGAGTAGCAAATGATTTTAATATCAGAGAGCATGACACTCCATAAATCTTTCAAAAAGTGCAAATCTTTAAATTGTCTCTCAAAATAATATGGAATAAGTGCACAGAAAAAATCAGAAATCATATGGCTTTTGAAGAACAAAATTAAGATTCATGAGTTAATAAATAAATTAATGTGTAAATGTAAAACTCCTCCAAATACACAGGTAAAGATTTCCCAGCTGTTCAGAAAGCTTATAAAATTGATATTCTCAAGGCATTAAAAAGACTAGGATCAGTCATTTAGACTATTAAGAGACTCTAGTCTCAGGCCACAGTGCTGTAATTTGAGAAAATAACGAGCTTTATGTCACAATAGCAAGTAGGAAATAGTAATAATATAAAGCTCATTAAATAGCTTTAATTGCTCTGGAAGAAAATAAAAAATTATAATGACAGTTCAGAATTTAAGGAAGCAGACAGCACAACATGATAAAGTATGTGGAGTGTCCTTATAGCTTTACTTGAAGGATACATGACAAGCTCTAAGTGTTTTCATTATTAATAAGAGATATTGAACTGCATGTCATGTATTCATTAAACTTCATTATTTAAAGAAAAAAATCAATAAGCTCCAATGAAAATAAGTAGAAAACTTTAACATGCACTTATCAGATGACATTATTGTTATACTAATGAGATATATAGTATGGTGCACCATTATATTATATACATAGATTTTATACATATATATTATAAAAATATATATTCAGAAAGAGAGAAAAATTGATTCTTGTTGACTTATGTTATTGATGAACTTGAGGAGCTCCATGATCAGCCAGAAATAATGTGGAGGCCAAGGAACCTGGTAATTTAACTTCCAGTCCCAGTCTTTTCCAAAGACTCAGAAAAATTTACCCTGATGGCAGAAGTCTCATTGGGTAAAAAAGCCAGATCCCAGCTACTGCAATCAAATAGCAAGATTGAATTCTTTTTTTCTTTCAGCCACTTTTTCCTATTCAAACTCATTGGATTGGATAATGGAAGAGAAAATTTCATTTAGTTACTGAGTCATCAAAATGCTCATAAAATGTTTATTTCTCACAGAAACACTTTAACACAGTTCCAAAAATGAAGTTTAACCCAAACGCTGAGCACCCAGTGACTAGGTTAACACATAAAATTAACTATTCCAATTGCACTCATATCTACTTGGGACTCATAAGCATGTACTTCAGATATAGTTAATGTTCAAATAAAGACAATATATTCATAATTCTAAATAAGAGGATATACTCTGTGTACAACTATCAGTGCATTAAAGTCTTCTGGGAAGAAAAAGGAAACTCATTACTTAATCTAATTATTAATAGCCATAAGTATAGAATTATAGAAATTATTGCTACATAAAGTTCTCATATAAAATAAATATATCTTTCACTACTTGATAAGGGAATAATAGAGAAAAGGAAAAAAATAATACTTAAACGTGTTCATACACACATAGAATAGTATTCATGACAAAATACATTTGTATGACCATTTGAGTACTCCTTTCTGTAACAAATTAGGTGTATGATTGCAGGTGATATTTATGACCACATGATTTGCAGTTCACTGTCTCCTCACCCTGCACTCTTGGTAAGCCCCAAGCAGCTTTCCTCACTAACTGGTAGGGCAACCAAACCGTCCCTCGTGAATGGTCCACAACTGAATCACCAGGCCTCCTGGACTAGACTTGCTGAAGCCTCTCTAAATCTAATTGCAGGTCATGGTAATGCTAAGAGATGTTCTAAAGAATCTTGTTTGTTCTAGAAACATTGTTTTGATACACTCCTATGTGGAGTACTACTCAATTTCACCTTTATCACTTATCATGGCCGACAAAGTAAAACCTTTGACTTTTTTGAGAGGCAGGAGAAGACCACAGTGTTTGGTCTTGATAACACAGTTTCAACCTTTTCTACCTCATGGTGGAAGCATTCCACTCTCTGAAAGGAGGAGCATTTCTCCCGCTAGGCCAGGGCAGCACATAATATCCTAGAAAAATTAAACAAAATTTTACTAAAGTGTTGCAGTGGGTAATACTGAGTTATGCCAGTCTTACTTCTAATGCTTGAATCCTGGACACATGAATTCTCCCTCTAGTAGAAGCTCCATCATAGGCTGGCCCTTAAGTGAGAATGTAGCACTCATCTGGAAATTTTAAACCAAGGGCTACAGATTACACTGTTTTGGGAGAGTAGCACACCTACTCAGGAGTTATAGTATACTTTAACTTCAAGACCCTGCTGTGATGTGAGTGTATTTATGGATGTAAAGCAGATATGGTTGGTGACTGTGGACTCTAAGGGCAATCAATCAACATGCAAAATCATATCGACATGTTTTCTACCTGTAACGATGAGTTTTGTGGGTGGAGAAAACTGTATTGAAAGAAGGTAGAAATAAAAGCTTCGTGAAATCAAGGGGAGACTGAAATCTTGACTTTTTGGAAAAGGACATGTAAGTGAGTGCTATAAGATGAAATCAAAACTAAGGACACGGGATCACTTCAATATGTTCATAATGTCACTTGCATCGACTCTTTCCAGAAAGCTATCAGAGCTAATACAGCTATTGCTGTTACTTACCTCCTCCCAGAGAAATCAACAACTGACCATTCCCTACACTCAGTAGTTAAAGAAACAAGGATAAAAAGGCAACATGCATATGAATCAATACTTCATGAGAGAAACATTCATTATGTGTCCCATGTTTATTAATAATTTTTAAAATTCAACATTCCTGGGCCGGGGATTTAGCTCAGTGTTTCCCGCGCCTGGCTTGCATATGAATCAGTACTTCATGAGAGAAACCTTCATTATGTGTTCCATGTATATTAATAATTTTAAAAATTCAACATTCCTAGGCCGGGGATTTAGCTCAGTGTTTCCCGCACCTGGCTTGCAAGGGCCTGGGATTCGATCCCAGGTGACCACATACAATACTGGGCATGGAGACTTACACCCAGCAGCAATCAGTACCACATACCACAGTACGGGGCGTGGTGTCTCACACCTGTAATCCCAGCACGTGGGAGGCAGAGGCAGGAAGATTGCTGTGATGTGAGTTTGAGGCTGAGCTCAGGGCCAGCCTGAACTACAAAGTGAGACCCTACTCCCAAATAAATAAATAAATAAATAAATAAACAAATAAAACAGTGATTGATCACAGAAACTAAAGATATTTGCATCATCTAATAAAATAAGATTAATGAACAATGCAATTCATACTGAAATACTGTAAGTGAGGTCAGTGAAAGAAATATACTCGGTTTGAATTTAGTAGGTCTTAAGCTTTCAGACTTCACACTCACTTACTAATGGTAGAACTTTCAAAAATTAGAAATTATGTTATTTATGAAATAACATTAAATTAATCTGATTTTACAAATAAAAATATTTCTCATGGAAAAATGAAAGAATTTCAACAGGGAAAGACCATACTGAAAAATGAATGCCCCTAAGCTTGGAAACACATCTCACTGTAGCAACTCCATGCATGATGAGCTACTATCTCTATTTTTGCAAGATTTAATGAGAAATAAATACATCATTGGCATGAGAATCTGTGTCACTACCTAAGTGCTACAATACAGTAACAGGAGTAGCATATGTTCAAGTTAGCACTTATAAAACAACAAAACACCCATTAAATAAAACATTAACTTATCTTGTCTATTTATGAGAGTCAAAGGGAAATCATTCCCCTTTTTTTTTTCTTACCAGCACTGTATTATTTTAAAGAAGTGAATTAAACACCCAATTAAACACATAAAAGGCATTGATTAGAGATATCATAAAGTAAACATTATATTCAGATTAATATGTACCTTTATTCAAGTGATCCACAATTGCTCAGAGTATTTTAAAGTTGCAGTTGTCATTAAAATTGAAATATATATATATTCATACTGAAAGGCAACAAAATGTTAATGTCTTTCTTATGTATTCCTGACACCATGTACCATTTCCTACAAAATGCAGAATGACACATTGCAAATTACATAACCTATGAAATATACTATCATTTACCACAAAATTTCCTTTTGCATTGTTTTACAGTAGGATAAATAAACTGTCAAAAAATAAAGAAGTAATTTATAAAACTGCCACATAGTGAGTGGCAGGTTTTTGTACATTTTCCTTAAGACATGTATATACACAATATGATTTTTACTCATGTGATATAGATATTTTATGTATACATAATATACATGTAGATATGTTAAATACACATATGTGCAGTATGTAATTTAGTATCTGTATATTAATGTTCATGACAAGATTATTATGCCTAAATTCATAAAGACAGAGGCAGAAGAAGAAAATACCTACTTTGAATATGTAATGCTAACTCATCTCTCATTTACTAGTGAAAGTATATATGGGCTTAACTTAGAAGAGTAAAGTTTTACATTAATATTGTTTCTAGAGTCAAATAGAGGAACATACAGTATCTTTTTATAGTTTGAGTGAAAAAGGAAAAAAACTTTTTAACAAATTCTTCCTAACTTACTTCCAAATAAATTTTCAGCAATATTTACTTAATATTTGGAATTCCAAATTTAGTTTAAAAACATTGAGAGAAATCTAACAGTAAATACAGAAGTCATAACCAGTTTCAATGTATTTTTGTGACTCAATTTAGGAAAAAAGAAACAATTCCAAAGCAGTATACTAATATGTACCTGTAAAGATATCTTCTTTTACAAAAAAGTATTTGATTAATAAAGATCCCTGGAGTTTTCATTAAAGTTTTGATTTAAAAATTTAATTCACAAGAAAAACTTTAATAATGCCATTTATATATACTGTTTGTTTTTATCATTCTGAAGAAAAGATACCACTTTTCAAAGTAAATATTTGACAATTTCATTAGCTCAACTGCATTGAATTTTGAATATTTTAATTATGTGTAATAAAAAAAACCTTCATCTTTCTTTTTGATCACTCTTCAGAAGGGATGAATTTTTATGCATATTTTCAAATGTAAACTCCAAAACTGACAGATTTTTCCCTTATCCAATTTATGACCATTTATTTGACTATTGCCATATTTCACTGGGAAGCACAGTTTTCAGTGTGAATATTTACAGTTGCGGTCTTGGTTATGAGGCAGCCCGGATGATTGCTGGGGGAGAAGGAAGCAACCGAAGCCGGAGCTTCTGAGGTGCGGTGTGCAGAGGCCCAAGAAGCTCTCAGCTTCTGTTTAATTTGTTATGGTCAAGGAGGAAATGAAAATAAAATATTTGGTACTTACATGTAACTTCTGGGCCCACACGAGGAAAATGTTTCACATCCATCTTCTACAACCCTCTCTCTGTCTTCTCCCTCTCTCCCTCCTCACCTTAGTAGTATACAACGAAAAGTCATCTGTAAACATACAGTCCTCATCAAACAATAGATGAAATAATGGGATATTTATTTGTACTCCTCAGTATCCAAAATGGCAGAAATAGATGTTTATTGTTTGAAATCTTTAAACTACCGAGTCTATGATATTCTGAAAGCGGTAAGAACAAAATCAAATATCTGGCTACTAGAAGACCAATTTGTAGCGCATGATTCAGGAAAGATGTGTTGGAATAATTTAGGGAGAAGGACGAGACAAAAGTTGGCAAATGCAAAATATTAGGTCTAAAAATTCTAATAGCTGTGAAGAAAGTACCTGCAACCTTTCTTCCAAGTTGATCATCCATTATATTAATATTTCATTTATATACTTTTAAAAATTGAATTTTAACTATAAATATTGAGTTCAAAGAAAAATTGATAAAATAGGATACAGAAAGAAAAACTAATGATCTAAGATCAGGAAATGCAAAATGTGCATGTATATATACATACATATATATTATATACATATTTTATATATATTATATATTATATTATATATATTATAGAGCTTAAAGTCTTGTACTTTGATGGATGAAAGTACAAAGGTTTATTTCCTTAACCTGTGTCAATCTACTTTTATTTAAGTTAAATAGTCTTGGCTAAATTTGCAGCATTGAGTTTTCAAATGCATTTTAGAGTCAAATAAACACTTCTCAAAAGCACGCACATATACATCAACATCTACATTTTAATTGTTGCACATTCTGCTGTTACTTATGGAGTGAAATATATTATATTCCCTTGCATTTAAAACTATGCATGTATAATTTAAATATGTATATAAACTATACAGACATATAATTTTTGTGTGTATGAGACAGGGTCTTGCTTTGTAGTTCAGACTGACCCTGAACCCAGCCTCAAATTCACAGCAGTCCTCCTGCCTCTGCCTCCCGAGTGCTGGGATTACAGACACAAGGCACCACACTCAGCTATTGTATGTGGTATGATTGCTGGTGGATGTGAATCTCCACCCCTGGCATTGTTGTATGTGATTACTGGGGATCAACCCTGGCCCTTGCACTTGCAAGGAAGGTGCTGGAACCACTGAGCTAAATCCCTGGCCCAAGACTTACAATTTTTATACCTTCTGAATGATATATGTTGTGAATGAGTAAAAAATTATGATCCCTTAATCTTGAAATCCTATTTTTAGTCTTTCAAGTAAGAGGATTTCTGAACATCTCCATTCATAAAGTTAATCTAAATTCTATTCAAGGCTTTTTTTAGTGTTAGAGAAATACAGGCAAGATATGAACAGAGGCTGATGGGTGGGTGAGTTCAGTCAGATCTCAGAAAACCAGAATGTTCCTCTCTCTCTCTCTGTCTGTCTCTCTCTTACTGTGTGTGTGTGTGTGTGTGTGTGTGTGTGTGTGTGTGTGTGTGTGTGTGTGTAGTTTGTGGTGTATGATCATGAGAGCAGCAGAAAAAAGAGAGGAAGTAAGAGACAAAGGATGGTGCAGATGGACAACAACATCTCAAGTTTGATTTATATAAAAAATGAAAATAATAATGGTATGTTGAGCAATCAGTACAGCTTTCTAAATGCTGGTGAACATTTCCTGAATTTAATATGAACATTTATTATGATACATGTAAAAATGTAGGTAGCTCAGAAAATGCAATTAATTTTAGGACAGTCATACAGGATTGTTTTAAAATTACATAATTAAGGTTTATTTATGGCCACCAACTCCTGAAATAATTTCACGAGATTTTGTGAAAGTACAAATTTGAGTTGATTGAAATAGGTTTAGATTTTCTTTGGATGAAAAATTCCTTTATAGTATAAATGGATTTTAATTAGAAATCTTCATTTAAAAAAATCACAGTGAGTGGAAACTGTTTTTACTGATATAAGGCAGAGGGTAAATAACATTTCTGCTGAATTTGTGCCTCAAGAAAAGAACAGAATCGACTCCCATGCCTTTGTGTGAGTGCTCAACTCCAGGGCTTTGCGGTTGCACTTTGAGTGAAAGATGAATCAACTTTTCTTTTTTCTAGCACCAAAATCTGAACATTTCACAAGGTAAACAGCTATTCTTTGATGCTTTACTTCAAAGAATCCAGAAAAAGTTAATCAAATTAATTCATCCTATTTTCTGTTGGCAGTGAAAACTTTCCCTGCTTCAGATTCAGAGTGCTTCATAAGACCATTGTGAGTTCTGGGAAAGAAAAATAAATAAATAAATGGTGACACGATGGAGAATGGAAACCGAGTTTTTAGATTTTAAGACCATTTTTTGGGGATGCAAGCGAGAGAAGCCATCCCCAGGTGGCCTGGCAGTGTCGCAGAGTGCACAGTCTGCTCACGGCGGCAGCTGTTATTCAACAGACATGGATCCTTGCCACCTTGGAATCGATGGCCATGTTTGGCGGATTCTCCAGCGTTTGTAGGAAAGTCAGAAACTCACATTTTAATGTGAACTCTCACAAGTTTTGGATGCTGGCGTTACAAAAAAGAAAAAAAATATGTAAGAGTGTTTGTGAGCCAAACTAAACAAGTTGGAAATTTTCCCTGCACCGCTGTAAGTGAACGGAATCGGCACAAGAGAAAAGTACTACTTGACCTCAAACCTACCCCATCTTCAGCTATTTTAAACACAGCCCTTAAAAGGATTTTAAAAATTTGAGTGGCGTTTATTTTTTATGTCATTTCTCCGTGGGTAATACCAAAATGTATTTCCGGCCAAAACCAAATACCACATTATCACTTGAAATGAAGAAGACATAATAGAAAAGTGATGTTTAAAAGTTCACCTCTTGAATGATTCTTTGACCATAACAAATTATTTCTATACATACTTCTTTCAAAGTCTGTAAATGAATTAACAAGATATTTTTCAAATCACCATTCTAGGAATAGTTAAGGGACATCAGCTCTATAGCTAGTCTCCCATCTTGAATCTGGTGTTCATGAGCTATTCATTTTTAAGGAATCTTTCAAGCCAACAAAATAACTGGAAAATAGAAAGTGATGCATCTGTTTCATATATCTCAGTTGTTACCATGTCCTATTTTTCTGCTTCGTATGGAAATACCCTTATTATGGGTCAGAAGACACATCTATTTTCTACCTGGAAAAAAATTTCATATTTGTCACAATTACCATCATGCAGTGGTTGTAGGACAGGGGTTTCATTTAGGTCACACAAACTTAAGATGCTTTAAAATTACAATAAAATTATGAATGGCTTGGAAAACTATCTGGTTGATACAGCTAAATACATATGAATACAAATGAGGTGAAATATATTCACTGCTTTGCTTGGAACCAAAAAATAAAACCAAAACATAATAAAAACCCACAAAACAAAACCAGTCAGAAAAAATCCACAACATGAAAGATAATTAAAGCTGTATATCTGGAAAAAATCCTAGGATTTATATGGTTGATCTTATTTTATATTTTTACACATGAATATTTGGTTATTTCACTTGAAAATACTGAGATTAAAAAAATAAGCAAACTTTAAGTGATCTAATTCATAGAAAGTTTCTGTTAAGTCGGTGAACAATAGTCAAATCAAAAGGAGAACTCTACCATTATGGAAAAATGTTTTCACTTAAACTATATCAAACACTGAGCACGTATAAAAAAGTTTTTGTGCTTCAGAAAATTTCTATTTATATCCCCATGTGGTATTTTAAGACCATCTTTCACACACTAACAGATCATACAAAGGATCAATGCAATAGCTCATGAGCTTTGCAAATAAAGGTCGGCAAATTTGTGCTGCTTTCATCTAATGTTAGCACTTTTAAAATGTCACATTAGCACAGAATTAAAGGCTTTAAGCAAACACTTGTAAAGAGGACCCTTGTGTCACTGATGACTGAGTATATTATCTTGCTTTTTTCTATTAAATTAGCAATAAAAAGGATAGGATATAGGAGGTGGGAGATGGCAGGATGGGTGGGGGAAGGGGAAATGAGAATCAAGTAATGTCATATTCTGGTACAAACTTTCAATGTTAAATGTGATAATGACATGTACTCATAATGTACCAATAGAAAAATAAATTAGAGCAGTTACCAACTTTGTATAAGGTAAAGAAAGCTCTCTGGTCATTTTAGATAAATTTTATTATACAGAATAATATGCTAAATTAATAAGATATCTCTTTACTTCCTAAAAATGAAACAAGGAAAAATGGTGTCATGGAATTTATTTTAGTGGTAAAATCAGAAGGATAAAAGGGATATGAAACTGTGAGTTACTTTACTCTTTTCTCCCCAGCATCTAGTATATGTTAGTATTCTGCAGATGGGAAAATTCAGTTCCAGACAATGCATCCAGCTAATGAGCTTTGAGAAGCATTTTGCTTTCCAACTATTCCTTATCCATGGCAGCAGGTCCATTCAAATCTCTAAACCAAAGAAGTGAATTTCAGGTTTAAACTTTTGCATTCCGAAAATAGTCCTCCTTAGACTATCCATAGATAAGATGGATGCTGTATTTGGTTACAGTTCATAACACTTATCATCTCAAAACTGTTTTGAAACTATTAACAGACCTGTTATCTTCTTTTCCAAAAAAAAACCAAAAAAAACCATTTTATAGTGTTATTTAGTGAATTGTAAACATCTAAAGGGGCTTTTATACATTTTTCCTTTCCTGTTTTTTTTTTTTTTTTGTTCCCTTACACAGTGCAGTATAGCTTGTATAATAGATTTGCATAGGCTACTTTTGAATTGTATTTTTTCAGAAAAATATATAGGTCATCTAAAAAGATTCTTCCTTTAGAAAATAGTATCGCTTTGTCTTCTAAGGATGGTACGGTTATGGTTTATCTTTGGATCTTTAATAATTGGAGCCAAAATAAGTTAGACACACTCACAAGTGAAAATCAGAATTGTGGAATAATTAAAACAGGCTACCCACATACATAGTGAGTCATTTTAAGGGGAGAGAAAGAACCAACTGCAACTCAGTGATATTATTTCCCTTCCTAACAAGAAAAAAGACAAAGTAAAACTCCAAAGAACAATCACAAGTATAATGAATGGGTGATGGAGTGAGTTAAAGTATTAGTATTTTAGGTAAATTCATAAACACAAAGATGGTTGTTGTCAGAAATTCAAAAATGAGCTCCATTCAACTCCACAATCCAGTCTGAGAGAAAGTTTCAGAACCTAGTAAAGAAAATCATCTGACACAAGTGTGTTTGTGAAATAAGTAGGGTAGAGGCCACTCTTCTCCAGACCCTGTGGAGGGACAGGAGAAAAGACCACAAATCTAGGTCTCTGGATCTGCAGTCAATAAGGAGTGTCTTCAAGATATAAAACATCGGAGGACTTAATCCATCCACACTTAGGATGAGGTGCTGACACAAACGTTGCAGGAATAAATATCTCCAGATGTGATGCTGCCGGAACTGATTTATCACACACAATGAAGAGGAGATTCTGAACACTATGAAGGAAGGGAAACAAAGAAACAATTTGCTGGGAAGAGGAGCTCTACTGTAAAATCAGCATACTTACACACTGCAGCAAAATAAGGTTGATTCTCTATGGAAAATTTCATCCCCATTAGTGGTTGTTAAACAGAAAGAGGTTCAAATATATATTCAAATTCAGTAAGTACAGGAGACACACAGAACACAAAATCCATTTTTCACCTTCAGAGAGTCACAACAGGTTGTGAGGAACAGTAACATAGAAGCAGGACCTTCCAATCCGGGGACCCTGGGCAGCTGCTTTTATTAGGTTTTGGTGTACAGTCATCTGCTAAAGGTAGAGAGGACTTCACTGGCCCATTTGCATAACTCTGGGCCACAGTGGCAGCGGGTAGACTTGGTCCCCACAGGGTAGGTTCATAGTCTGTGTGGAGGAAGTTTGACCCAGCTGAAGATCTAGAAGTTCTAAACTTTTAAATATATCCCATTTATTTTTTCCTCTATGACCAGATAAAAAGTTAGATATTTTGTTTAGTTTTTAAATCTCAGTCCACATTTGTTTTTCAAAGTTTTGGAAGAAAACATCTGTTGAAAATAGGACACATGACACAGAGATTAGGCACCATGAGTTTAACAGTTGGAAGACACTTGTTAGTTAGATTTAAAAAGACTAACCCCGAAGTTCGCATTTCCATCACTGATCCAGTTACTCTCTTAAACTTACCTTTTAATACAATATTAATCATCTCTATTGTGAACTAGAAATTTGGTCGGTATCAATCAACACATTTTTTATTCTTTACTGTGTGGTAATATGCTCCACTGTAAATTAATTTTTGTACTGTCATCCAATATTTCAGAAATTTGATTTCAATAGTTTTTATAATGACAGCTCTTTTTATTTAATCTTAAGCACTTTTAATTGACTTTTGACTTAGAATTTTTTAAAAGGTAATGAGGTTTATTGCTGTAAGTTTCCTTTTTGTCTAATAACCTCTGTTGCCTATGTATTTTACATTGTTTACGTACTATCCAGCATTTTAAAAAACTTCACCCCAATCCATTACTTACTTTATGATGTTTTCATTTTAGTTTTCTCTTTCCGTGTGGTTACTTTTGTTTCATAGGCATTACTTATTCTTATGTGATTATGGCCAGAAAAATTTTCCTGTTGCATTTTCCACATTATTGATTCTCTTACAGGACACATGGTCTGAATAGTAGTGCTGGGGGACAGATCAGCTAATGGAAAAATCACCATTTCTGCACTTGAGGAGCTTAGACTCTCGTGTGTGTAGAAGCAGCAATCAATGAAGAACACAGAAAATAAAAACAAACAATGCAGTAAATTGGAAAGAAGGAAATTATGAAAAAACATCAAAAGTCACCAAGGTACGTTTAGAGTGCATTGGGACAGTCACCCTGGAAAGGTCAGGAAAACATCTATTGGAAAATAAAATTGAAGGAGCAAGATAGACACATACACAGGAAAATCATTTAGTAACAGCAACACCGACAAAAATATTCTGTGCAAAAGTCTTGAGCCAGAGTTCTTGGGAAAACATATGTATTAATATTTACCAAACATATTGCTTCTACATGACTGGGATCTTAATATTATTTACAACATCATTTTTCAGTCTCACACAGTCACTGCTCAAATTATCCCAAATTAATGTAAAAATGCAATCTGCCTACTAGGGAGATTAACCTGATAATTAATTAGATATTTATGGTATGATATGACCTGCAATTTATTTAAATTAAATTTAAAGTGTCAAGTAAAACAATATGAAATTCAATTTTAATTATTGACTTAGAACCACTTAGCATGTTTCTAATTAATTTAGAAGCTACTGTTCAAAAGAAAGAGCATTAAAATAATATTTGATCTTTAGAAAACCATGGCTAAGTCATCATAAGCTTTTAAATCACGCTCCTTTGAACAGAAAAGCCTATGTTCCTTTGTGTAATCCAACTTAAATCCTAAAGTTTTGTTTTGTTTTATTTTTTCTGAGTGCATTAACAAGTGTTCGATTATGTTTGGCAAAATAAGCATTCGTAAATGAATAATAATTTAACAAAACATTGCAATTTGATCATATTTGGTAGAAAATTAAAAACGTGTTTAGACATTTAATTGTCTATCAAAATAATAAAAGTATTAGTGTTCAAAGGATATGTCTAAACCAAATAACATGAAATTCAAATTTTACAAGCAAGTCTTGTGTTTAGAGCTTATATACTCTTACACTATATCTCTCACCTTTCTAGTTATGGAAAATTCCCAAAATACTTGCACTGTAAATAAATGAATATTAATTCTGATCAAAGTTCTCATTTGACTTTGAAATCCAAACATTTTTGTTCAAAATTTATTGATTTTTTCTGAATCTAAATTTATTTTCCATACTTGTTTTACACATTGAAGTATATTTGTTCTGGTTCCAATATATGTACAAGAACTTTGCTCCCCTAATCCATGATTATGCGTGCAAGAGAATGAGTCAGTCTTTGATACAATGAAATCTCTCAATGTGTCATGAAAGCAACCTTCTTGATTTTATATTTATTATTAGAAAAAAGGAGAGAACAAGCAAAATTCAAAGTGAAATTTGATCATATCATAAAATGATTTACCCTTTGAAAATATTGGCTTACATACTAAAGAATATGAGTATAAATGATTCAAACATCATTTTTTATGGCAGAGTAATACTCCATTCTGTAGAAGAACCACAGTTTTTTTTATCCAGTTTCCAGTTGATACACATTTGGGTTGTTTCCAAGATGTAGCAATCACAAACTGAGCTGCTATAAACATGGGTGCACATAGGGCTATGGGAAAAAATGAGAATTAAGTTGTGTCTTATACTGGTACAAATCCCCATTGTGGAGTGCAATTATAATGTATGTATGTAATGTATCAATAAAGAATTCCAAAAAAAAAAATTTTGAACTCATGTGCAAACAATTTGAACTCATGGCTTTAAGTAATACCACAGCAGGCCTGAATCTGCATTTAGTTAAATATTGAAATTTATTTTGGCAAAACAAGATTTATTAGCACAGTAAAATTGATGACTTTTGACTAAAACATAAAAGTGATTCCTAATCACATAATATAAATGAATTATATTTAAATGAGTATATAGTCACATTGCTGTTGATAGAATAAGACTGTTCAGGGCCGGGTATGTAGATCAGTGGTTAGTAAATGTAATGTCCTGAGTTTCATTCCTGTTACTTCCAGAAAGAAAAAAAAATTCAAACCAAGATAAATCTTTACAGGAATAATATTATACTACATATATAAAAATATGTATCATATATATATATATAATACTAAGCTCTTGTATTTTGTCTAGGTATATTTCAGTAGTGTTTTAATCCTCTAGGAATAGAAAATAGATGACAAAAATATGATTTCATTTTTTTACATATTCTTGGATTTAACATAAACTAGACCCATGCATCTTTTTGCTAGAAAAATTATGATGTAACCTAAAAGGTGTACCTCTTATTACGAAGTGACTTGTGGAAGATTGGTATTATAAAGAACAGGTCTCTATTGTTTCACTAATTAAGCATCAATTTGTAAATAATTTAGTATTATATAGGAGATGTTAAAATTGAAAGTGAGATAAAAATTATAAAGTTTGTCAGAATTAAAATAATTTTTCACACCCAAATATATTTTCATATCCTGTACCATGGCTTATATGCAACAAGTCAAATAAAAGTAAAATAGCAAAGTATAGAAACACTTGGAAACTCTGCTGATGGACTATGAAGTCACTACTAAAAATGACCATTGGATCTGAGAGTATTTTCACAATACTTGAAGTTAGATATTTAGACCCAAATTCACAGGAACATTTTTTGAGTTAGGCAAACTGAAGAAATATTTCAAAAAACCCACCAGAGTATGAACAAAAAGGCAAAATGGGTTATAAAGTGAAATTTTATTCAACTTTAAAAAAAGAAAGATGATTTTTGCAAACGTTAATGTGGTTTAACCTTGAAGCCATTATAATATAAAACACACCCATCACAGATGGATAGATACCATATAATTCCATGTGTATGAGGTACCTATAGTTGTCAGATGCCAAGACAGAAAGAAGAATGATGATTAATAGGCTTAGAGAGAAGGAAATTGAAGTATTATTTGAAAAAATATCAGCTTGGCATAATGCATTTAATGCCACCCAAGTATTAATATTTAAAGATGGTAATAATTTTAATTTAGATAGTATGTACATTTTCCTCTATTAAAAAACATAAAGAAACAAAGAGAAGGTGGAATGGAGTGTCTCCTCACTGTCACGGAGAAATATGTAGCAGAGCTAGATGCTTTTGTGCTTGTAAAACTGGTCTGATTTTTATCCTTGGTTACTTTGTCTTTCATAGTTATATTTGAAAACTTATCACTAGAATAAACACCTCGTTTGATCTCAACTGGTATGATTTTAGGGTGTCAGCTGGTTACTAGAGTTATGTGAATAAACTTTGTTGACAGAATCCAGAGATGTTGTGGGACTCTTGGGATTTTATAGTTGCTTTTGTGAAGAATAAAGCCATAGGTCTCAGAGGAAAAGCTGAGCAATTCCTCCTTGTACAGAAGTCCCTGGTCCCGGTGGACCCATCCTCCTGGTCTCTGAGATTGACACATTCCATTTCTTCAGGTAATTCTTGGTCTTTATAACAGGAAAATATCTTTCAGAGAGGAATAAAGTATTCAGGCCAACTAAGCGATCAGAAGAAGAAAAATTAACTAAGTAGTAAAAACATTACAGCATCAAAGCTGCTAAAAATATATAAACTAAAAAAGCAGAAAAAGCATAAAAAACATTTTTTCAGTACATACATCAGAGACTGTAGACATGGTAGCTAAATATACCACAAGAATTTTATTAATGTATTAAATATACTTTATGAATTCATATAAGGCCATAATAATTATAAAGGATAGAGAAAAAGATATTTCTTTAAAATATGAAAGTATTATGCAGTATATCTCTTGGTCTGGCTCTGGCTGAAATTAGTAATTTTAGCATCATCTGAGAATTTATTAGAAGGGCAAACTCTCTGGCACCTTCTTGTTCCATTGGCTGAGAGCCCAGTCAGGAATCTGTGTCCTAGGGGCTCTTCAGTGGAACCTCACATGTGCCTTAGTTTAAGAACCATTGCACCAAGTTCCTTGATAGTGAAGTATTTACATTTCTGGTAAATTCATAGATGTTTACCAATGGGCTGGTAATATGTCTCTAAATATTCTGTCAGTAGTTAATAACAAGAGTTATTGCAGCAAATTTTCATTTCCATGAGATTATACTTATGGATTTAAGTACAAGTTTAATAAGTTTGAAACTTTTATGGTCCAGACTTAAAGGCTAGTGAACAAATATAGAAGGGCAATTAGGAATTCTTAGTATTCCTGCTCAATTTTTGTTAACCTAAATGGCTCTAAAAATACTCTAATTAAAAGAACACTGAATTTTAATATCCCCATGCCATTGATAGCTACATCTGCATTTAAGAAAAACAAATTTAATCATTTATTACATTTTAAAGTGTATTATTTAGTTTTATACTCAATAATATAATATTGTGTTTTAAAATTAGGGCAAATTTTTGTGTATTGTGTTTGAATTACTGGCTGCTAATAATAATTTTCACTAGATGTTTTAATACTGTATTTTTGTCTTATTTATTGCATATTGCCTTTAATTTGTAAAAATTTTTATTGCCTTTATCAATATCAGAATAAAATATAATCATTGAAATTTTAACACTACAAAATATAATTACATACATGTAAAGTAGACACATTGTAATGAACATAATGCTGAAATTTCCATTTCAAATAAAATCTCATATCTTCAAATATGGATTTATTGTATCTTTAAAAGATCAAATACTATCTGAAAATCAATGCAATCTACTAAGGACAAAGTTAAAACATCACCATTACACCATTAAAATAGTATCAATGGAGTTTTAAAATTTTAATATATATGTTCTGAGAAGTGAAACAGTAAATTTTGCAGTAGTGGACAAACTTTGATTATGAATAATCAAACTTTGATTAAGAATAATTATGAATAATCATGAATGCAATTATTCTGTTCCTATAGTGAATTTTGTCTGCATTGCATACACATAGCTCAGAACTAAACTGTTATTGTATATGATGGTGAAGCATGAAGTTTTTAATAGAAGAATATATATTTTTCATATTTAAAAGTTAATTCAGTTTTGTGTTTTCCTTTGACCTATTATACTCATATTGTATAGATTAAATCCAATCAACTCTGGTTAACACACTGATTCAACGTATATGTTTAGTGGAAAGAGGATGACAGAGGGGCCTATGAGGTCCCAAAATGGGCTTTTGTCAAAGTGCATTGACTCCCACAAAGACATGCACCCATGCCAGGAGTTTCAGAGTGCTGGGGCCGTGCAAAGGAGGAGTCTAAGACAGTTTTGCTTAAAACTGATTAAAAAGTGGACTTTGGAAAGTCAGAAACGTAGCCAGGAAGTTGGCTCTTCCTTCTGGGACTCATGAAAAATTCCTTATTGGAAAAGACAGTCTGTAGGAACTCATGGACCCCTGCCATGCTTCCAGGGTGCTGTGCTGATTTTCACACGTATCTGAGGCTGCACTGATGGCACTGAGGTTAAGAGTACTCATATCATGGACTGAATTGTCAGAAGAGGCTGGAGAATGGGTCTGACATGGGCAGGAGCAGAGGTAGAAAGTGAGTGGAATATCGTTCACAGTTATGTATGTCAGAAACAAGGGAGCACACCACTGAGGATGCAGTGTGGGAGGCAGACACAGATACTGTTTCTAGAAACACAATACCTTCACTAGGAATCCTGAAATTCCTCTTTGTCCTCAAATTCCCATGCTACATCTTTATATTTCATACTTACTTTACATCAGAGAAATGTGTGCAAATGGATTTGATTTTACATTGAAGTTTCAGATATCTGATCTACTTTTGATAAGCTTTTGGTCATTGGAATAAAATAATGAATGATTATTTCCTCTGTACCTTTAATTCTGACTGCATGGACTTCTTCATAGTTATATATACAATTCAGCATAATCTGGGACAATGTGACGAACGTGCCCTTTACCAGTTGTCTTTCAATTTCTTGCACATAAACAATCCCAAGCAAATTTAGTAAAGGGTGCTCTTATGTGCATGTGTGGGTGTCATGGAAGAAAGACCTTGAGCAAGATGGTTTCTCATTATTGCCTCTGCAATGAGTTGAGCAGTCGTGATGTTTCTGCCATACAGCCAGTGAACTGTAGATTTATTTCTTCAAAATTAGAGGTCAAATTGAAGCACCCCTCCATTGCTGTGTAGGTGTGTGGCATTGTGTCTCATCCACAAAAAAATCTAATAAGTTGAGCTTATTGCTAAACTTGACTTGGAAAAGGACACACAGAACTTTAGCTAGTGAGCTCCTTAAATTCCCATTACATTCCCCATCTGGGTCGAGACTGGTGACATGCAGGAGGAGTTTGCCCCTGACAGCCACCCCCAATCCATGTACTTTCAGTAGTGATTAACCTCTATTAGTAACATTCAGAAAGAAAGAGTACATGGTACTGGGGGCCAGGCAACAAGATTCAGCACACACTTTCAACTGCAAACACCCTTCTGCCATTCATGGAGCCTGGACCGGATTGGTGAGCATCACCGAGGGTGACCTTACTGGAAGATCAGCCAGACCTAAGTCCTTGGCCACAGATACATTTATGAAACACACTTCTGGCCTGCAGGTTTCATTTCACAGAGCCAAGCGAGTGATCTAAACCATTTGTATCATAGGAGCTCTTTCTTCCTCTGTCTACCTCTCACAATGGTCCTCTGCTTTTCCGAGGTTAGAGAAGGGTCGTCATTTTCTTCTTTCTACAGCAACTCTTCTAAGACGGGGAGTACAAAACCCTGTAGGTCCCAGGACGAGACTTGAAAGAAGGGCACAAGTGATAATTCAACACTGAAAGGATGAAAAGGAGGGTAAAATAAAAGTCTTTCCATTTCAACTCCTGTAAAGTATAACTAAAGTAGGTATTTGTGACACTGATTTTTTAACACAAAGCAGACAATTGATTAGTACATAAGTACTCATAATAAACATAAACTGATTGATTACTTGGAGTCCTTTAGATCTGAAAACACTAAAGTGTGTCGTTAAATAAGTTATGCATACATTGTCATTCTTATGTCATGAATTTTGTACAATATTTTTTAAGTCTTCATAGTATCTTTAAGCAGGTTGAGCACTGACATTTCAAGTTTATGCATGTTTTTAAGCTTTCCCTCAAGGTTTCTTATGAGAGCTTCAAATTTTGACAATTTAGCACTGCTCAATAGTAACTTGGTAGAGTACCCCATGCTGTGAAGATTACATTTTGTTTGTTTCTTTCAAAGCAGTATTGGAATACCTGTGAACCTGACCTCCATGAAGTATTTACTTCTTTTGGTGAGCTGCCTGTCAAGATGTTGTGGTAACTTTTGCTGTGGGCAAATAGCCCTTCAAAATGAATCAAGATAAAATATTTAGTCTCTGAACATAATAAATTCAAATCTTTATATATAAATATTAATTCACATTAAACTTCAGGTATCATGGGTGATTTTGCCTTTCATAGTTCATTTGCATTGAATGTCCTTGATCAGATGTCTAACACAGGCTTTGTTTCTAATGACTCTGATCTGTAATAACTCTTCTGTTGCTTTATCAAATATGATGACAAGATTCAACATTAAGGAATGGTCTACAGGTCCTACAAATCATGAGGTGTGCAAGATGTACAATAACAAAAGACATCAATCTAATTCAGATACATATCATATATATCTTATTCTTGAATTGTAGTAGTACGTTTATGTGTTCAGTTTGTAAGAAGTGTCTTTGAAAAATGTGAATGTGAGCAAAACACACAGATTTAGTACTTTTTGCCGTAATAGCTATAGTATAGAATTCAAGCAAAGGTAATTACATTTACTTAAGTAGTTCATTCCCATTTAATCTCACATTTTTTTTCCTTTTTGAACATATCAATTCTTGTTTCTTTTTTCTCATTCCATCCCAAAATTTCTCCCTTTCTCTCCTCCTTTCTATCTCAGTAAGATGTTACAGTGCATTAATTTTAACTGGACTTTTATAATATTAATGAAGTGAAATGCATTTTTTTATTTTTACCAGAATATATCCCAAGATCATTTAGATCCAAAAAATAAAAAGATTGTATATGTTAAATAAAAAAATAATTGGCTTACAGTATTATTATTTTCTTTTTATCATAAAATGATAAAATGCAAAATAAAAATACTACTAGCTTTACTCTTGGACATTTGAAAAACTATATACAATTTATAATACGTTCATGTGCTAAGAGTAAGACACTAAAAGTTCTTCTAATAATGTGAAATGAGTCAGTGCTTATGGAGAGGAATTTAGTAACATCTAACAACCCAATATGAGCATTTAAACTTTGCTGCAGCAAACTAAAAGTATTCTATTCCTAAAGCTCCCAGACAAGCAGATATTAATTTAAATGACACAGGTCAAACTTTGTTCAGTATAGTGTTTCTACATCAGTTCTAAATTGAAATCAGCACAAGCATTCACCCTCAGTGTTTTGGTTTAGTAACCTTTAATTTCTCCACATGGTGGAAAGAAATTATATACAATCAGACAGGGAAAGAAGTCTCAAGGAAATAGGTGAAGGGTAAAAACATCAGAATTGTCCCTGGAGGCACATGTAAAGAAGACTCGGACTCAAAGTGAAGACACCAGAGCCAGGCCTATATGCCTCCCCTTGGGATAAGCAGTAACTTTGAATCATACCTTAATTACCACCACATGGCCCAAGAAGTCCAGCGAGTTAGAAATCACCCAAATGGTGACCAACCATCCTGACCCATCATTTTCCAATAATGCCTTCTTCTTCCCATGTACCCTTGCTCTGTGACCAGCTTTCCTATTGGACCAGTCTTAGCTAAGCAGTTATTCTTGTAATTCTATGGGTTAATTTTATCTTGATTCATTTTATAGCAACATCTTGAATTTGTTGAAAAGTTCCTGACAGAGAACCTAGTGTCAATCCACATGGGACCTCTTTGTCCCTCACTAAAACTATCCTGCTCTAAACCTCCATTGTTCACTGGGATTCCTTCTTCAGTTTCAGAAGACATGAACTCAGCACATCTGGCATCTACCAGGCAGAAAGTTATGTTTCTCCTGCCTCAGTACTGTATATACAAAAAGAGTTGGGAAGGTCAGTATGCAAAGGGCTGTGTAAACTACATGTTAAATATAAATCACCAAGTGTTAAAATCACAGGAAATAGATATATTTCTTTCTATGTAAGAACAGAAAAAAGCACATCTGATTTTATCTACTTGTCATCACTCACGTTATTTATGTGATCTCTCTTCAAGTTTGTTCATAATTATGTGTGCACACCTAACTATATTTGCAAAGAAATATAAAGAAAAGAACAAAAAGTGAAAAATAATTATCAATAAAAGGGAATATACTTGAGAAGTGACAATAAAAAGGTGACTTACAGGCTATAATTTTTATATAATATCAACTAAAGAACATTGTAAATTGTTTTCACTATTAAAAGATAGAAAAGGCAACATTTATTGAAAAGACTGAAACAGATTTTATTACACAAATAGTAAACAAATGTGTGGAGCCATGAAGTAAAAAGCTTTAAAGGTGAAATCCGCTCAGAGAGATACAGGTAGTCATTACCTGAAACATACAAGTTCTAAGATAAGGTATTTGAGCTCTAAAACATAACTAAATTTATTTATTTATTTAGTTTTTTATTTTGAGACAGGATCTTGCTATTGTAGTTCAGGCTGGTCCTGAGCTCAGCTTTGAATTCACAGCAATCTTCCTGCCTCTTCCTCCCAAGTGCTGGTATTACAGGCGTGATCCATCATACCGACACTGTGCTATGTGGTTCTGGTTGCTGATCAACGTGAGTCTCCACACGGCACTGCAGGGTTTGAACCAGTGTCTTTGCAATTGCAAGGCACACACCAGAACCACTGAGCTAAAATGCCTGGCCCAACTAAATTTATTTTTCAAGAATTTTGTATATACAAAGACCATTATATTTAATAGATATCCAATTAAAAATAGTGAGAAGGAGAAAAAATGCTTGAAAGGTAAAAATTAATGTTGGTAATTAGAGAATTTATCATTTGTCACATATTTCTGATATAATTTATCTCTCATAGAAATTGCAACTGGATAAGAATTCATTTATTTTCACATAGATATTCATTAAATGAATTATAAGAACAGGAAAGCCTAAATTTGTAATTCCAAACAAATATATATTCTGGAACTGGTCACCAGTGAATAGGAAGAACACTGTATATCAGGCCCATTGGAAAGTCTGCAAAATATCATATTTATACAACCTCAACTTACCAGTCAGCCTTAGCATTACTGAATTAGACCACCACATACCATACAGTTCTTTGTATGCTGCAGAATGAAAGATTTCAGCCTCTCTGTGGTGCATACACGCTTAGAAAATTAAAGGCATCTTTAGACAAAAGGTTCAATTTGCAGTAAAAAATAAGGATTAGAAGAGAAGTTATTCACACAATAAGAAAGAAATCAATTAAATCCAGGAAATGAATGATCTGTAGGATCAATTTGCTCTGATTACAGTATTAGAATGTACTTTGGCAAAGCCTCTTAACATTTTATGTGATTTTGCCT
>PVIR01019726.1:8870-31693 GCA_004026965.1 Petromus typicus
CGCCCTTCCCTCTTCTGCCTCCCCGTCCCACCCTTCTCCCTCCCCGCCCCTCCCCCTTTTCCTTCCCCGCCCCTCCCCTTTTTCTGTTTGATTACAGACTCAACAATGACACACAGTAAACATCCCTGCGGAGAAGATACAACAGGGCTCTGAACGCTGCTCTGGTGTCTATTTTCTTACTGATTCATTCAGTTTAAATGAAGATTTGATCTTTTAACTACAAAGCAAATGTACCCGGGCTTGTGGATGCTGAAATAAATTGGTAATTAAGAAAATGACGGAGGGAATGAGACTAGATTTAGCAAATATATTTAAGATTTCTATAAAGAAAAGCAATAAAAATCTCTACATAAACATCTGTGGCTTGTAAGGCTATCATGTGTATTATTATTCAGCAAAACTCGTGAGGCAGTAGGTAGGAAACCAGTAATGGCATAGATTCTCTAGAAATAGATGAATTGCTTGAGAATCCAAGGGCTATATTCGCTGACAATAACATAATAAAGAGTATTTTATTATTTCCCCTAATAGAAGAATTTTTTAATATTCTGTTGAGTACAATGGATACCTTCTGTTCATTCATGGTTTCAGAGACCTTGTAAGTTTTTATCTAATGAAGTACAGCACTCTTTCAACACTATAAACCCGGCACAAACTCCGGGGCTGTTCTCCTGGTCCTTAGCTTCTGAACCACGTGTAAGCAGTAACCCTACCTCCCAGCTGCTAGAGCTTCCCGTCTAATTTCTCATTTGCTAAGAGTTGGCATACAGCTTTCTGAGTACTTGTTACATTGCAGTATTGGTATCTTATGGTAAATTTTGTCATGATAATGCACTTAGTGATAGTGCTCAAACTATTTCATGTTTGTCCTGGATAAATTTTCTTTCAGAAGTAAAATCTATGTAGTGAATCCCTGTATCCATGAAATTTTGTTACTCATCTGACAGTCGGCAAGACTCAAGAGTTTCGTGATCATCCTCGCTTTCCATAATGCTCTAAGGAGTTCTGTGTGTATCACTCTGAGGAATCATGAGCAGCACTGACATATGAGAGGCACTGACATTACAATGTAGGACTCATTTTAAGCACAGAAAACTATTCAGAGTACTGTTAAAGAATTTAACACTTAGCAATTAAGATGTGGACAGGTGGGGGATTTAGCTCAAGTGGTACTGTGCCTACTTTGGAAGCACAGGGACTTGAATTCAACCCCCCGTACTGCAAAAAAGAAAAAAAATTATAAACAAGAAAGAAAGAAAAAGACACGTGGACAGCTGTCCTGAAGGAGCAAACAAGGTGTGTTAATTTTTTTTAAAGCAGGAAATCATTGTTTTAATCTACTTTTTCGGATAAAGAAATAAGAGAACACAAAAGTGTGTAAATTTGTAGGTTATATTTTCTTAAACTATGGACTAAAGGACTGATATGATAGAATACATGTCTAGAGAGAATCATTAAAATACCAATATTTCATAGCCTAAGCAATTCTTAAGCGGAGAATAAAACTGAAGTAATCAAGTGATCAGAAACGGACAGAGGCTTTGCATTATGGAAACCAGTGTGGTGATGCAGACCTGGGAACAAAGAGGGGACAAGTGTAGAGAAGCTTATGGAGGCAATAAAAACCTACCTCTGGATCATGGCTATCGTGATTCCCATTACATCTTTTTCAATTTCTCTGCCACCCCTTTTAACAATTTATTTTTTTAGTTCCATTCCTCCCTCCTTTCACTGTCATAATTCATCTCCATTACGGGAACTCCTGCCCTCAGCTACTTCTAGCAGCTCTTCCTTCCTTTTCATCATGAGAATGTGACTACAAATCCTGATGCTGACAGAGAAGATGGGGAGGTTTCACGGTGAGGCTTCACTGTGAAGGATCCATGTAATAACTGATGAAAAAGTATGACAGCATCATGTTCGCATCCAACACTTGGTGAGCTACAGTCAGTTCTCTGAGCATCTAGTAAGGGGGTGAAGTGATTCTAGACTCTCATGATATCGTTACTCTTATCACTGCTAAACACTCAGGGACTTTTCAACTCTCTCTTGTTCGTACTTAGAATCTGTTACATGTGAATAGTTTTTATTATTTTTGACTCACAATTTGAAAAGCATAATAGATACATAATTCCTTGAAAATAAAGAAAACTATGGGCCAGGGATTTAGTTCAGTGATTCCGGAATTTGCCTCAAAAGCACAAAGTCCAGAGTTCGATCCTGGGTACCACATACAAGAATGCTGGGCATGGTGGCTCACACCTGTAATCCCAGCACTCAGGAGGCAGAGGCAGGAGGATTGCTGTGAGTTCAAGGCCTGCCTGGGCTACATAGTGATCTCAGGGCCAACCTGAACTACAAAGCGAGACCCTGTCTCAAAGAAAATAAAGAAAACTAAGCAAAAATATATTCAAGAAAGTATCTCTAAATTAGAATACTGGATTGACTACAAGAGATTTTTAAAAATTACTTCCTATTTTTCCATACAAAGATATTTAAATCTATACAAATCTCCATTTTTTAAAACTCAAGTTTCCTTTAATATTTTCTATTTATCTCACATGTTGTTGAGATGTCCCATACATTAAAGATCTATGTGTTTGTTTCTATGTCTAAATTGATCTTAGTGAAGGGCCAATATATACTCCAGCTCCGTACGCTTTATATTACAAATTCAGTTTCATGTTTATCTTTTGTTATTTCACTCCATCTTCCCAGGATCCATCTCCATTCCCCTCTTGTGTGCATCATCTTTTTTGTGATATTGGTTTTTAACACAAGCAGTGATGGAATGATATCAGAAATGTAAATGATATCAGAATGGTAAAAATCTCATTACAATAAAAGACATATTGTCAAGAAGGATGGATAAATGTCTGCAAAGGGAGAAAGGAGCATTTTGAAGGGGGTTAATGCCAATGTATCTTTTAGTATAATGGTTTAATTTAAATGTTCACCATATTTTATGATTATCTCCCATTTTATCATTTATGGTAGTTTTTACCAAATAAAAAATACTGCACTGCATCTTTGCCTACTTCACTCACTGTGCAACTTCTGCTCCACCTCAGAGTCAAAATGAGCATGAAAGATAAGTGTTTTCAGTGGATTCAGCACTGAAATTAAAGACTCACAAAAGAAGACTGAGAATTGTGTCCGAGAACAGCAGGAATGCTGGGATAAGTGTTCACAGCGAGCAGAAGCACTGTCTCGAGGGGGTGAATAGCAACGGCTACCTTCCTGTAATGCATTTTAAAAAATAAACATTAACCTTGTATTTTGATCATACCTGTATACATACATTGTGAGAGAATATTTTTAAAATTACAAATGAGGGGGCCAGGGATTTATAGCTCAGTGGCTCAGGTGCGTGCCTTGCAAGTGCAAGGGTCCTATTTGATCCCTGGTAACCATATACAACAATGCCGGGCTTGGAAACTCACACCTACCAGCAATCAGAACCACATAGCACAGTGCTGGGCATTGTGGCTCATGCCTGTAATCCCAGCACTTGGGAGGCAGAGACAGGAGGACTGCTGTGAGTTCAAGGCTGAGCTCAGGGCCAGCCTGGACTACAAACAAAGTGAGACCCTGTCTCCAAAAACAAAACAAATTACAAATGAGGTATTTTTATATTAGCTTTTTTCCTACTGAGTGTGTTTGAAATCTCCCCCTTCTGCACAAGTATTTCCAGATCTACCTTGCCTCCCTTCTTTCCCTTTTCCTCCTTCTTTTCCCCTTTCTTTCTTCTCCTTCTTTATAACTAGCTTTTCTATTGTCTCCATTGTCCATTTTCTTACATTTCCTTGTTCAGTAATGACCCAGATGGTTCCAAGCTTTCTGCCATCACCTACAAATTTTTTCCACTCTGACTGTTGTCAAATGATAGTTCATCATTTTCCCTTATCTGATTCATAGTGGGATTGATCACTTTCTTCTATGTGTTCTTCTTAGCCACTGTGTCTTTTCTATCTACAATCTGCTTGTTCATCTATTTTGTCAAATTTTCTACTGAGACTATTGCTTTTTTCTTATTGGTTTCCAAATACCATCCATTGATTGTGTCTCTCTTGTCCATTAGACAATCTACAAGGAGCTTAGGATAGTATTACCTCCCACTTCTGCACTTCCAACCAACTTATACAAGAAAAGAAACATATAGATTTTTAAGGTATAAAATAAACCATTAAGACCATGGGGACTAGGTAAAAGACATTAAAATCACCAGAGAAGGAAACTTAGTTTTGATAGATTTGAGTGTCTTTGATGAGAAGAAAAGTTAGTAAGTAATTTTTAAGACAAAAATAACTTTCAATTGGGAAGATTTTTGGATGTTATTTCCTGAAGTATTTTCTTTTTTATGTCCAAGTATTATTATTTTCTTTTTTAGTGAAATTTCTTTTTAAAATACTTCTATATTTTCTTTGCTGATTCTAAATATCTCAGATTTTCCCCTTTCTCTTTCTTCTTTATGAGGACATTTGGGAGACATTTCTAATCTATGTTCCAGTAAAGTACTGTTTCCTTTTTTGGGTATATCATGTTAGTTATTTATCCAGTGTGTTAATAATTTATTCAAGCCAATACATTTTTACACCCAGTATGACTATTTGGTTCTTACTTATAAAAGTTCATTTCTGCCTCCTATTCCAGCTGACCAAATCTTTGAAACTGCACATTAGTTCTGTTTAGCAGGGTTGGTTAGAATTGCCAGGGGCTGTGTCACTGAGTATCGACAGTCAGCTTGGTTGCCTGTAATTTGTAGCGATGCTGCTCTCACCTGTCCAGTTAGCTTTGCCTTTGAACTTGTTTTTTTCTTGTTACTTTTGTGAACAGCAGGCCCAGGGTCTTCTTCCATAGGTCATGAGGTCGGAAGATGGAGGTGAAGGCTCCAGGAGCTAATTAGCCATCACAGCAAGCCCACCGGGCCACATCCGGACATGACTTTTGTGTGCTGGCCTCATGGCACAGGGTAGACAGTGCTGCTCTGTGCCTTGAGCTGTCATGTGACCAGGGAGACATTAAAGAATGCAGATTAAAAATCCACCCTATCTTTTCCTGCACTGTAGTACTTTATTGCAGTCATGTCTGCTTCATTTTCAAGCATTTTCTCAAACTTTGAGTTTCTTTCATTTAACCTCTAGGACATCAGGAAACAGCAGAGGATACTAGCATCTAAGACAATTCTAAATTTTGTTGAATCCCATCAATATTTGTTTGTAAATGATTGATATCACAGCAATGTCAACTTCAATCAAGTATTGTCTATATGCTAGTTCTGTGTGGTGTTTTTATGTGCACTTTGTCATCTCATCTTTATAAGACTTCTAGCTGCTTTTATTGTCCTCATTTCACAGATGAAAGGAAAGAAGTCCAGACGAGGCAGTTTACTTGCATCACCAGTAGCAGAGGCAAGGCACAAATTTAAGCCGCCACATTCTAGGGCTTGAAGTCAAAGGCTTCATTAGACTCGGGTTGACCACAGGGCAGAAAGTCAGCATAGGTTAGGTGAAGTCAAATTCACACAGGGGCTTCGGCACGACAGCCAGCTAGAAAGGAGAAAAACAGTGAGCTCTCACTCACCTCTGAAATACTCTCAACTGATCTGCATGCTGCCAAGACTGGGCCAATTGGAAGCTCAAAAGTCAAGAAGTACTTTTTAAATTGTTTCCTTTTTGCTTGTAGGTGCTGATATTTCTTTTCCTGAGCAAGGCAGGACAATAACTTTGAAAACATCATGGGGAGGGGAAAAATATGAGATTTTCTCAATAAACTTTTCTTTCATTTATTTCACTGTTATGCCCTGTCATATGGGGGAAAGCAACTGCATACTAAGAGGAAAAAATCCTTTCAGACTCAAGTTTTACATGGTATAAGATACAGAGATAGAAATCTTCCCAGTGGCTAGCTCTGTCTGCTCCTCACCTTTCCAGTCCTATCTGGGCCCCAACAGTTGCCAAACTAGCCTTCTTGAGTGTTAACCTGATTCTGCTGTAGCCAGAATCTGATGTTTTCCATTCATAGGTTCTCAGGCCTCCAGAAGATGAAACCTTTTGAGAAACTTTCAAAAATTATCTCCTGTTAATGGAACATTATAATGCATTATAAGCCTCAGCTAAAGATCTCTCCATAGTGTCAGAGGCTCAGTGAGACTCCCTCAGATCTGGCCAGAGCCCTTGGGGCTCCTGTGTACCATGAGTCCCCTCAGTTCAACTTTCCTGGGACCCTTTGCAGAGCAGCAAGATGGTGCAGGCCCAAGGGAAGCCTGGAAGTTAACTGACTGCTGGAAACAGATCATTATTCCAGTCAATTAGACTGACCTTTGCTCTTCTAAAGTAAGCTCTTCAGCAAGTCATATTCACAGAAAAATACTTAAATGATAGACATAGGGGACTCTTAATAATCAAGCGAAGGTAGGCTGTAGAGTTTCTCTACTGGAATAGAGTACAGTATGCTCTGGAAGGTGACTTAGTTTATATATGCTTTAGAAATTTGGAGGATAGAAAATGTCAAACCTTACTACACTCCACTTTCAGAATTCAATCATCTGTTTAAAACAATAGTGATTTATAATACTGAAAGAAAAGCAGGGGAATCTGGCAGTGTTAGCCTTGAGATATTCTGTGTTCCCTAGAAAGTGTCAATTTATTGGTTTTGGTTTCTGGTCCCACAAGGAGCTTAAATAAAACTCCTCTGTGAGGCGTTAGCCAGTAGCTTGTAGAAAATGTTTTCTTGCCAATGGCATGGAACGTGGATCTTGAGTTGTCCCACAAGGAGTAACTGACTCTGAAGGTGTCAGGAGGAAAATGATTCCATCCTATAATCTCTCCTAGAGGCAAAGAACTTCTCACTTCTAGAGTAAATTGATGGCCAGATCCATTTTCTAGTTGGCAAGGTGATGATCAGCAAAGCTTTCGCTCCAGCTGCTGACAAGGAAAATGCTCCTGTCCCAATTGGCAGGCATGTGTGATTTAAGAAATGGAAGGCTTTATAAGCTGCCGTGCACACGGTTCCACTGGAAGTCCTCACATGTTACAAGCACAACTGTTTGTAAATTGTGCTCCTGAAAGGACACCATCCCTTCCTCATACACGCACAGGTTTGATTTTCCCTCTTTATGGCTCCCCTATGTGATACTCTATTGGCTGCCCCCTAAGAATCTCATTCCATTCATAACTGCAATCTACTAGTCTCATGTGTAAACTATAGTACAGCTTTACATGGAATGTGAAGGCTTTCACATTTGTTTTCTCTATCCATTTATCTCTGAATAAATATCACCATCTAGTTTACAGCTGAGGACAGAGAGACACAAGATAGCAGCTATCACTACACAATCTGGATTCTCCATTTCCGACTGGTTTGTACTATTCTCCTTTAAGTGCAGTTCTTGAATGTAAGTATGTATAAAAGTCATTCCAGAGCTAGAGATATAGCTCAGGGCGTCCCCACCTGCCTGGCAAATATAAGGTCCTGAGTTCAATTCCAGGTACCACAAAATGCCCTCTATATGGAATGTAATTATCCTTTTTCACAGGAGAGAGTGGAAGTATAAAGAGCTTTTGCTAATCACTTAAGACTTTTTAACTTTTAGAAAAGGTAAAAACTAAATTCATCCAAAGGCAACCTGATTTAAGAGTCTGTGCAGTCAGGTGGTCCCTTGGAGGCTTCTTCGTTCTGTCTTCCTGAGACAGTCATTTCTAATCAGAAAGTCTTAGATGGAGACCCTAGACTTCAAATTTTCATATGAATTGCCCCAGAGCACAGCTGCTCTGATGCCAGAGCACTCAAAAGGGCTTTCAAAAGCACTGGCCTTGGGGTTCAGAGATGGTGGTTTTAATGTCTGGTGTTTATGTACTCTGATGCAAATGCCTCCAAGGGGACATTACAAGCTAATAACTTAGTTTATAAGCAGTGGAATGAAGCATATGAGCATTTGATTCAGGACAATACTTGATGGTTAGAAAAGGTAAGAAATTCATAGCAACAAAAGGGAAAGGGATGGTAGGAAAAGCCACAGGCGAAAAACAGAGACACTTAATAATTTTTCTCAGTTGGACTTGCACAGGATTGCTCAATATTAAGTTTAGAGATTAGAATGAAATCTTTTTCCAAGTGTCTTTTGAAGAATACTCATAGAAATAATTACAGAGAGCTTGGGTTAGAGTTATTTACTAAATATTCACATTTCTTTCCAGGAACTGAAGTACTGGAATCCATCAGACATGGAAGAGGGACAGGGAGTCTCCATGAGGACCTATTTTGTTTCCACATTCACGTGTGTGTGTGTGTGTGTGTGTGTGTGTGTGTGTGTGTGTGTGTGAATTGAATCCTGCCCCACCTTTCTTGGGGATGTGGCTAAGCCCTGGTGTCCACCCTAGGCCTGTAGTCACTCCAGCTACTCCCAGGTACTGGGCCCCTGTCCTTGAAGTCATGACTTTGTCTGCCTAGCTTTATGGCCTGTGGATTTGTGCGATTTCCCCTTCTGGTGCAGACTCCTCTGTACACTCCAGACTATGGCAACCATCTAAATGAAGGTGTACCACATCGGCACATAAGAAAACCAAACAGGCCCCTGAGCCTAGTTCTGGACACAGTTGGTACAGTGAGTCAGCAGTGTGCTGGACATGATGCGCACACTTGAAGATCTAGCTCCTTCCAAAAGTCACACATGACCAGCCTGGCTTGTCAAATCTGATGGAGAGCACCTGTGACCTTCCCAGACTAAATTGAAATTTCACAGAAGAGTCTGCATCTTGCCAAACTTGCTCTGTAATTGTCTCCAGTGACCATCTCCCACCAAGCACGACGACAGGGTCACACCAAAAGCCCTGAATTATAGTTGTTCGGTAGGTAAGTCTTAAACAATTAGTCCCTTCCTGAAATGGTTCCTGATTAAGTTCTCTCAAATATGGCACTGCTGCACCAAATTTCTCCTCCAACTCCAGCCTACCGCACAGAAGTCACTTTTAGAGCAAAACTCACACCACTCTTGAAGTTTCCAATAACTATGGACTTTTCTTGAGGCTAATGCTGCCAGCTTGGTGCATTTTTCTTCTGGGTTGTGTTCTGTTTCTGGAGCTTCTCCATAGTTTCTAGTTTCCAGTCATCTCTGTCTCAATTACTGGAGATCTCATTTAAAAAAAAAAAATATCAAGTGATTTTTTTCTGGGTGACTCATTCCAAGTCCCAAAGAGGATGTATTTTTCTTAACTCAAATTTGGTGACTCATAGGATTAATACTTGTACTTCCAAAATGGTAACCACTATCCATATTTTTAAATTAATTAAAATTAAATGAAACAAACTTACTTTCTCAGTCTCTCTCTCCACATTTCAAATGTTCAATACATTTGCATAATGGCTTCCAGGTTGGAAAGTACACAGCTCTAGAGTTCTGTTATCTTTGAAGAAATTTCTATTGGAAAATGACAGTCTATAGACTTTCCCACAGCTCTTGTCACATTTTTTCCTAGTGAGATTCTTTCTGTTAAAAGAATGAAATGAAGGACATTTAGTATTTGTGTGTTGCCTGCTCAAGAACATCTAACAGTTTAATTCACCAATTTGCAATACTGGTCACTTCGCATCATTCTCAAGAGGGATTTGTTCTTCATTTCTATGTAGGACTCTGTGGGGTTGGGGGAAGTCAGCAGTCTGATAATTTAAGCCATGGTGGTGGTCCTTTTCTCAAGTGTGAATGAGCTTTCTCCTATGCAGACATCATGGGCCAAGCAAGGTCCAGATGGACAGGTCTCCTGGGATACACATGCCATGAGGGACAGGAGCCTCATCAGTGTCACAAATATGACCTCTCATAGCTCATGTTGTACATAAGACTCTTCACCTTCCAGCATATTTAAAGCAGTGTATGGCAGAGTTTTAAGACTTCCAGACCTAATATCAATCAGGAGTGATTTTATTACATTCACATATGTAACTCATATGACATAAACTAAAGCATCTGCCAAATGTGCCATGTAGTGGCTCACTAGGTGTTCAAAGGCTCCTGAGCAGCAGATCATCTTAGTTCAGGACCCTCTCCTCTGAGCTGCTCACCAGGACCAAGCCTCTCACGGCTGCACTGTCCAGCCTTCCTTGGAAGCTAGGGCATGAAACTGTTACAGCAACGGCGCTGCCATTTCCAAGTCAGCTTCCTGGGGTTATTATAGAGCTTTCCAAGAAGGGCATTTCATCACATGGATCTTCACTCCCTGGAGTGAGATTTATAAGGGATCCAATTAGTTCCAACACAGTTGACTTTGTGTCCAGTGATATAAGCACCGGATAATGAACACAGACTCTGATAAAGAGTATCTCTCACTTATCAGCTAAGGAAGTTTTAAAAGCTTTTTATTTCAAATTGAAATATGAATTATTATATTATACATGCGATTACTAACTGTCATACCTACCTTCCTTTTCTCATAGTAAGGGAACCCCGAACCCTCGACAAAAATGCAAAATCATTGCAACTTAGGACTGATAAAGAGTGAGGAAGCATGTGTTCGCTCCCAGTTCTCCTCTAAACTAGGCTGGGAATGTTCAGTACATGTCTTAGTCTTTCTAAGATAGGATTTATCATTGGTTAAAAAGGTTAGAGTAGCTAATTTTAAAATGTCATTATTACTATAGGAATGTCATTATTTCTATAGGAATATATCCGTGCACAATCACACAAAATGAGTGAAAATCTTTTTTACTCCTACTGAGAAAAAAAGTGCTTCAGACACTTGAGCTTGAGGAAAGGTCTAGTTTAGCAGTAGCTAGTGTATACACACGTGGTGCTGAGCATATGCAAGGCACTTGTCCATGCATGAGGGTCTAAGCACAGAGGATCTCATTTCACCCTGACAATAGCATGGAATGCCCTCAGTACACCCACTGTGCAAAGGAGTGAGTCAAACCACAGTTTGGGAAGTGCACACAGATAAAGCAAGCAAAAATCTCAGAAAATGCAGCTCCATACTCCATGGTCCACTGTGCTGCTTTGTTGCCTGGCTGGCTCATACCTGGGATCACCAATCAGACAGAGGAAATGTATACAAGGGGTAGGAAATGACTTCTGTGTGCCTGAAGTATTCAGCAAAACCTTAACATTCTCCAGTTAGCATTTGGAAAACTAAAGTTGTTATTTTCATTAAAACATTTCTTATTGAAGGTAATCATTTTCAAATCTAAATCTTTCTTTGATATAATGAGTCCATTAGCCAAACAGCTTAAGCAGCAAAACCTATCCTCGTAGCTACTTAGCAGGCCCTTCCGATCAGAGCAGAAGCATCAGAACTGGCAGCGGATGCCGTTCTTGCCCCCTGGGGCCCAGCTCTTCAGAGTGGGCAGTGACACTGTCAGGAGGAATCTCCACTAGACACTATCTGGCACTGTTAGCTCAGAGAATACTGTTTCTCCTCGCTGTGGGTAAATGTTAATATCACAGTGCAAAGGGGAAAAGGGTTTGAATGAAATCAGACCCACTTTTTCAATATAAATGTACTGGTTTATATATAGGGCAAGTCCCTTAGGCTGTTACAAAGTAAGGCTTTAAGCCAGAGGATAAGAAATGAATCTCAAAATGAGTGCTCACCCAGTCCGGGAGACTTCATGCTTATTAGGGTGGGAACACAAGTGTGTGACATACTGAGCAAAGTAAACATAAAATATGAGGCGGGTGTCTGTCTTCAGGAGACTGAGAGCTCCTTACTCATCACGTGTCATGTTTCTTTCCTTCCCATCTCACACCTCATAGGACCCCGTTTAGGTAAGTGAGAGTGGCACATGGTGAAGGGCACTGTGCGCCAAGACAGAAACACTGGGAAGAGGAATTGTCCTACACATTCTTCTTCTCTCCTCAACCATGGCTAATGATGTGGAAAGAAACTACTGCATTGTCCCACCAGACTCACGCTCAGATCTTTCACCAAATGCAAACATCTCGGAAAGGCAGCTCTATTGAAGATGCCTATCCTATTAGGTAACGATAACGAGAATACTGGGTACTAATGGAAAATTCTTTACTAAGCTATATATAGCTGTAAATTAGTAATAACTTTATCTAAAAACAGATAGTCAGTGTTAAACAAAATCGGTTTGATTACAAAAAAGCACATCTACATCTTGAGGCCCATCTTGACTTCTATACCTCGGCAGCTCCCAGCCATAACTCTATTGAGGCTTAATTAGAACGAGTTTCTTCCTCCTGTCTGTCCTTGCTTTCTTTCTGTCCTTCAAGTAGGTCATTTAATACCATTCACAGGTTTCTAAAATATGCAGTATAAGTTAAAATATTACATAAATTAAATCCTATACAAAGTACCCTGGAGTGATCCAGTGTTAGAAGCAGACATTCACCATCAGAGTAAGTCGTCTATTAATAGTGGCATCAGTGCCAATCAGAATGTTTAACTAAAGGAGTCAAAGAACACTCACAGTACAGGGGGAAATACTCTCTGTGTAGTGAATTTTCATCTACACAAGTACTTGTGAAGCTACTCTTCATATAGATCACCAGAGATCTTCCTAAAAGACACTAAGGGAGCAAATTGGGGGCAGAGCTCGCATCACTGGGCTTCCCAGTGACATCAACCTTGCTCATCTGTGACTCAGACTTTGAGAGACCAAGGTCTGGACCATGACTCCTAATATTTTCAATAGGAACACTCAAAAATTTAATTACTGGCAATATTCTGATTATAAATTTTAAAAATACAACAGAAGCAAAAAAAAAAATCAAAACAAAAAATCATAGTTTTATGACTTAAAGACATTCCTGATCAAAATTAGAGTTCTTTTGTCCATATTTTTTACAGTTGTTTTTTCAAGGATTTAAAGATTTTTCTAGGAATATATACTAATTTTTTAAAATTCATAAAATAAAAATAAACACAAGGATGGTAAAAGTGACTTGCAATCCTTTCTCACTTGGACACACAAAATAAATAATATTCACATGTCAATATATTCTCTCATATTCCCACATCCAATTCAATTTCATGGCTACTGCTTATGTACACAACATGATAGTGATTAAGACTTACGGAATGACATAAGTTGGTAAAATGGCCTAAGTTAAAAGATACAAAACATTAATGAATTCTTTAGATGGCTTACAAGAGGGGTGAAAACTTTTTAACGTCCTCAAAGTTCTCTGGTGATATACATCCTCAGCTGATGTCAAAGAATGATTCTCCACTGAGCCATGTATTTTACAGCTTAACTTTCAAAAATGATGCTTTACTGCTAACATCATTTTTCATTGAAAATATTCTCTTCCAAAATAATTTCTAAATACAGCTTTGTATTTCATTCAGTATTTGCAATAGAACTTGCCTTTTTTTCTATTTCTAAACCTTCACATTATTTACAATTTTCTAAGAATTTCTGCAATGAATAGTCCTATATTTAAATCTCTTGAAATCCTACAGTTGACTTCAGGGAACATTTTTCAAGAAGAACCACACTGTTTTGTACCTTGATTTATCATTGTATTCTGTGGTTTCATTTTAATGAGTTTGTAGCAGTGAAAGATTTCATGTGTTTCGGTAGGTAATCATTGTTTGCCAGTAGCCCACTGGAAAATATTTAAGCTGTTTTCACTCTTCTCCTACACATAAAATTGCTAGTCCTGAGGGTGCATTCATTTTCATTTTGATAGAAAGTGGTTGGCAAAAAGCTTTTACCAACTCATATCTCATTCTTACATTTAAGTATTTTCATATCCCTATACTATTGTCTATAATGGGTAGTATGTTCCCTTGTGATATAAAATCTAAACTGTTTGGCAATTTGAACTTTTTAGAGCTTTCATTTTTCAGCTTATCTTTTCAAATCTAGCCAAAATATCACATGGTTCATTGGCCAGTGTTTTGTTATTTTCTAGCTATGATACATTTTTGTTTTCACCTTGCACTAACAGTTATTTGTACAAATGTTCCAACTTTTTGATGTGTCAAATAACACTTAGAAGGATATTCCATAGCCTAAAAAATGTTAAGAATTTATAATGATTCTTGAAAAATTCTGTCTCCTAATCTGGATAAATCCTCCAAATAATATTTTATACTTTTTTTTCCAAGACCAAGACTAAATAATATGAGTAAAATTTTCTATTTTGTGACATTTCTTTTTCTTTTTGTACTGTCTGGTTTGTTTTACAGATAAGTGAAGGTTTATTATTTAATAATTATTAAGTGATGATAAATTACACATTAATTATACTACTTATTGTATCACCTGTACTAAAGAGTCTTTTTTTTACCTTTTAAATTTTCTTTGCTCTGAATTCAACCTTGTCTAATATTAATCTAAGTCTTCTGCATTGTGTTGTGTATTTTTGCTTTGGTTTTTACTACTATTTATCAGGTATATTTTGCCCATATTTTGCTCTCAAATTTTGCTCATAACAATGAGTAGAAAGTTCTCTTTATCTAATTTGAGAATAATTTGCTTTTACTAGAAGAGTTTCCCCCATAATATCCTACACAGCTGCTGCAGTTAAAGGCAGTTGCAGAGGATAAATTTATCTATTTTTCTTCAGGAATCTTGTAAAAATTGACCACTTTGGTTTGCTATACCCAGTGATATTGACCTTTCTCTTGGAAGAGGACTATGCCCAGCTTTCTTTCCAACTCAGGACCAGTTGCTAGGTACATGCTGCTGTGAATTCTTCTGAGTAATTTCCTGGCTTTAGAGCTTATACATGCTCAACACTGAAGTTATAGATTAATGCCAAGGTAATGAATCAGATCATAATTGTATAGAAATATAAATGAGACAAACTTAATGAAAGGGGTATTTTATAAGCTTATGTGTTTGATTACTAGTCCTTCGGCCTGCCAAAGGTCAATATGAGTTTCCCCTTTACCCCTTCCCAGAAGTTTATGGTAATTGTGAAAACCAGCAATAGGTATAGCAATAAGACATTCCCTCACTAACTCTAATTATTTTAAATGGAGATGAAACAGACACAGCACTGCAGTTTTCCAATTGAATCAATGTCAGTCAGGAAGCTGAAGGCCGACAGGGCAAATTTTCTTGAGTGCTAATAGCTTAATAACCCCGATTTCCTCTTATGAAATGACTACCTTTGATGCTGGTTACTGCCATGCTGCTTTGAATTGGAAAAAGCGATGTGTGCTGATGGATGGAAGTACTGATGTAGAAACGAAATTCCTACAAAGTACAAAAGATAGACATGCACCCACCAACATTCACACTTATATGCTCTCTCTTCTACAGAAGCTATATTTTCCCACCCTTGGAAATTTGTATGCAGCATCTGTATTCTTTTAATTATCAGAAAAATACACTGAGATAAAATAGAAAAGTCTTTGACCCAGCTTTCTGGTGACTCCAGATGTGGTTTCATTTTTTCCTTAGTGTGTCACCATAGGAAATATCAGGTTAAATAGTACCAGAAAAACTGAGAATGATAGCTTTGCAATGTTGATATGATCATATAATGAGACATCAAGAATTCTTCAGATAGTGTGGAGAGAATTCTAATCGACAGGTTTCCAAGCAAGTGTCAAAGGCTGCAGGCAGAGTTGTGTGGGGCTCTAATCTTCTCTGGGTTGCCTGGGAGAGCAGCCATGTCTAAGCCAGTGTGATTTTGGCTGTATTTATCTGCTCATGAACTCAGACTGAGGGTTGTGGTTTCCTCAGAGGCTGCCTTTCTCTCTTTGCCAGGTGGGCCTTCTCAACATGGCCATTTGCCTCCTGAAGACCATCAAGGGGGAGACCCTCTCATATGGTCATCACATCACTTTACGTAATGAAGTTATGCATGTGAAGTTATAGCTACATCACCTCTATTGGCTACAAGAAGCTCTTGAACCTTGTCCACACTCAAGTAGAGAAGATCACATGAAGGGGAGAAGAGCAAGAGACAAAAATCATGGAGCCACCTTACAGTTTGTTTTCCAAAACAGGAAAAGATACAGTACAAGGTGCTTAATAACTAGGATACTATTGAGGACATCAATCCTGCTGAGGCCCAGGAAATATTGCCAAACACACCTCAGAATGGGCCATATAAGAGACAAAAAAGAGTACGATATAATCCAGGAAACTTCTCAAGGCCAGTGTGGGTGGATTAGCTTGTGCAGTTGGAGTTGGCAAGTCTGCAGTCTGTAAGTCAGGTGGGCAGGCTGGAAACTCACAAGAGTTGATGTTCTGGTTTTGAACTGTAATTTTTTCTTGTCTTGGAAACTTCACTTTTTGTTCTCAAGTCCTTGAACTGATCAGATGAGTGTCATCATATCACAAGGTAATTTCTTTTAATTAAAGTTAACCATATCTACAAAGTATCTTCACAGCAGTACTTCCTGTTTGATTAATGTTTCAATAACTGATCCAAAAAGCTTAACCAATCTAACATACTAAATGATTGGTTTCCTAGGGCTGCTATAATAGAGTGCTACAACTCTTTTCTGAAGTGAGAGCAAAATTATTTCATGGATCTCTTTGGTTACATATAAGGAAAGCCAAATATGACCCTGGAATGGTAATATTGGAGATGACTTTTCTTATTATGATCAGAATTGCATTCCCCAAAAATTCTTTTTAATCTTCTCTATGAAACAGACCTCATACTAGCTGTAGTACAGTAATATTTTCATTCTTTTAAACTGTTAGAAAGTTTTCAAGAGACTGGTCACAGGAGCTTATATGAGAAGTGTGTCTATGCTTGTGTGTTCATATTTCTCAGTTTTATAAGGACATCATTGATTTTGAGTTACAGTCTCATCATACTCCAGTATGATTAATTCTTAGCTAAAATATCCACAATAGACCCATTTCTAATTGTTTTACATCCTGAGTGTTAGAACATCATCAGATGAATTTAGAAGACTCACAGTTCAACTCCTAAAAATACTGTTCTCCAATTTAAAAAGTGTTTTGATTGTTATTCTTTTCTATAATCCTATACCCTTTATGAAGCAAACTGGATTTGCTTCTGTTCCAACTACTATACAAAATAACTGAGAGTGCATCAAGAATAGACATTTATTTTCTCAGAGCTGTAGAGGCTGGAAAGTCTAACATCAGATGTGGTGTCTTGTAAAGGATATTCTCTTTCCAAGAAGTTGCCTTCTTGCTCTGGGCTCCAGAGAGGAGAACTGCTGTCTTCTCACAAGTTGAAAGAGATTAAAGGAGTGAAAATGCTCAAATAAGCCCCTCTTGTCCTTTTATAAAGTAATTTATTCTGTTCATGGGGCTCTGCTCTGGTGATTGAACTCCCTCTTGAGGCCATACCTCTGTCTTGTTTGTGAGAGTTCGAGTTCCTACATGGATATCGGAGGGTCACACACAGTTAAGCCACAGAATTTAAGAAGAGGATTCTGAGGAAGAAGACTGGATTTGTTACTGTTCAAGAAGGATGAATACTTGGCTATTGCAAAATTGCTGTTGCAATGTTAAAAGGAAGAATGGCTCAAAAGTCTGAAATACTTCAGACTTAAATCTGAATACTTCAGATTTAAAACCTCATTGACCGGCAGCCTTAATCTCTTGGGAACAAATTCACGTGAATGAAGCCAGACGAGGAGAATACATTTTAAATACAATATCAAAAAATTAATTTAGAATGAGAAATACAAGTGTAAGGTGGCCCGCAATATTCAAGCTGACCATTTAGTGCACAGATTCCCTGAAGTCTATTTTTCATAGAGAGCTACGAAATAAATATAATCACAGGCAAATTGGGCATGATGTCAGTCCCTCCAAGGCAAAAGGGTGTCTGGTGAGTGTCTCAGAATAAGGCTAGTGACCACAAATTGACTGGAACTCCCATGGGCGACAACTTTAAGGGCTAGTCTGCCCATTTCCACAGAGAACAAGCACCCCACACATACACATTCAGAACTGGAAGTAACAGAAACCTATCTGAATCTCCTTTGTGTTCTAAGCTGACACCACAACCTCAGTATATACCGTCCTTTTCTAAAACAAGTCAGGACCACACACATGTACATCTCGGGATGGTCAGGCATCTGCACATTCCCCTTTTGGAGGCCTGAGTTTTGGCTATTTCTAAGCCCTCAGAAACAAAGTCACCCCCACCTTCTCGGTTAGCTCTCTCTGATGACTGACTGCCACTGTGGTGAGTGTCTTTTGTTACTTCATCATCCTGGACATTCTGTGTCTCACTGCATGTTCTGTGGGAGAGAGCTGCTCCTCGTGACACCCACATTCTGATAAAACTCAAGGCCTCCAATTCTCTGCCACATGCACACATGCAGAACAATCATGTGCAGGCAGAAGTCATTGTGCTGCCTGTGACGTAATCAAACCATCTTCTCTGAGAAACAGTTCTTGGAAAAGGTCTGTGAGATGTCCAAACATGAAGAGGTCCTGACAGAGTCACAGGAACCTGGCCTTTCTGACTCTAATTTGATGTCTCTTTCTATTCTATGCTGCCTCAGGCTGCTGGATTTCAAGGTTTCAATTGCTTTTGCCACATGCCAGTGAGTACTCACTGATAAGGATCCGTGCTTCTCCTGAGCCCTGGCTCGTTCTATTCCCTAGTACAGGATGGACTGTTGTAGGACCAGCACACCAAAGTGTAAACATTTAGGGGTGTTGGAACTGCCCTCCCTGCACGCTTTTTTTTTTTTTTTGTCAAAAGAAGAATATAACTCTTTGTCATCAAGACAAAGTAGATTCTTTAAAAGGATGTTTTCAACAAGGCTGCTCTGTTGTGGATATTGGCCGTGACCTGCTAGAAAATGAATTGAGCCATTCAAACATGTTAGTAGCCTTGCACTGAAAATTTATTTTCTCATTCTAATGAAAGATGATGGCTTTTTCAGTCACAAACGTGGTCTGGTTTTATTTAAATATTGAAAGTGTCATCAGCACAGGATCTATTGTGCTGGCTCCTGAACAGAGGGGCACCCAGCCCCTCGCCGAGCTCCATAGGACCTGGTGCAGTATGACACAAGGGGTAATTTATTCTTACTTTAAGTCCAATTAAGGGAAAACAATCCCCAGGACAGCAGAGGTTTGATGGCCTAAGCAGAGTTTATATGGATTACGAAGATGTCTCCTGGAAAAGAAATTTACCCTGAGATGGTCCATTCTATGTGAGTCAGAAAAACAATTTTTCTTGGAAAATGTACTGTTACTGATAAATACCAGAAGTCAGCCACTATCTCTGAGTTAAGCACAGCAGCTACAAGCCTGAGTGCTCACCCATTTTTCACTGTTCTCAAGGCCTAAAAGGAGAGAGAAGGAAGCTCAGAGAGAGGGGGAGGGCACAGCGCTGGGGCTGCTCCAGCCACCTCCCCACCTCTTAGCTAAGTCATCCTGGCCGTTCTGGGCCTCATCTGGGAAATAGGGATGATGACAGATATTGTCTCTTTTCAAAACTGATGTGAGAATTAAATATGTTAATACATGTGATGTAAACAGAGTGCTTGCTAACACACTAACCAGCATTAGCTAATATGATAGTCATGTTACATGTTTAATAGACAGCATTCAGAGCCCTAAATCTGAAATATTATACATATAATACAAATAGCCACATATAACATAACACAAAAATAATACCACATATAATACAAATATCTACTTCTAATTTTATTAAAGCAACTTAAAATTTGCTTCAGGTTTTTATTTACATCAAATATTATTTTATTTGTGGGTAACAGAAAGTGAATCTCAGAATTACACAGTTCAGGAAGTGACGCATAGCTCTGGTGTTTTCCCATCTTGGCAACCAAATGCTTAGTCTTAGTGTATCTTATATTTCTATCTACCAAATGGAAAAGTAATTCTTATCCATAGTAATATATGTTGCGCTATTACTAAGTATCAGGCACTGATCTGAGCATGTTAGATATAAGACTTCATTTAACCTTCACAACTGCTCTATAAAAGAAGCTTTTAGAGTTAATAAATAGCAGAACTGTGATTAGAATTCAGGAAGCTAGATTCCAGAGTCCCAACTTTATTCACCGTCTTGGTAATGTATCCTTCCATTCATACTACCGATATTTACTTCTTGCTTTTCATGTGCCTAGCTGTGTGCAGATACAGCAAAGGATATAACAAATAAACTAATACCTTCTGACAAATATAATTCTCTAAAGTTTATATAGAGAGCAACATTGTCTATTAGAAATGCAACGTGCGCCACTAAGCTATTCATGTAAGATTTAAATTTTCTTGTATCCAAATTGCAAAAATAACCTAAGCTACTGTTCTTTTAAGAAGCAGGTAACAGGAAGAACTACTACCTTTCACAGACATGTACTGAATTTTCTAGTGTGCTTTTGCACAGTTCGGTTTCACGTTAGCCACATTAACGACTCAATAGCACACGTCACTGTGACCAGAGTCTTGTCCAGAATAGACCCACGGTATCATCCTGAGCCGCCAAAAGAAGATCAGGACCAAGCCGAGGGGACACAGGACTCTGCATTCCAAAGTGGCTAGAGCAGAGGGCAAAGGCAGACCAAGTGAAGACAGGAGTCAAGGGAGGCAGGGGCCAGGCCTTGCAGGACCCTGGGTCATGGTTACATGAGTCATCTGGGGAAAGCACGTATTCTTTCCTCAGTTACTCTAAAGTATAGCTTCCTCTACCTTTCAAAGACTGAGTCTTGAATGCAAAGACTAGATAATGAATAATGAAGTCACTCTGAAATCTCCTTAGCAAAAAGTTGTTTGTGTTAGTGATCTTTTCATCACGGCGTGTTTATCAGAGCAAACCAAGGCCTCCTGCTATGGGGGATATAAGTGGTTATAATACTAACTTACAGCACAGTGTTCCCAGTGAGCCAATCAAATTCTATCTTTTCAAATCACATATGTGCATAATCAACTTTGAAATTTGATATGAAAGGGAGCGCTTCCATTCATACTTGGTGTAGTTAATTAGCATGGGCTTCAATTTTAATTCCAAGTGATTATTTCATCTCTTAAAACAGCTAAAATGAAATGAAATCATCTGATTCCAAACTTTCCACTCCTTCCCCCACAGTAACCATAAACCCAACTGGAGTGCGACACAGGGTTCTCCCAACAGCGTCTGTCAGTACAAGAATGGAATGCTTCCTCTTTGGTTTTTCTTTCAGATTTTCAGCACATTCAAGTTCAAGTGTGACTAAAATATAATCTTTTGACTCTCGCAATAAACTAACTGCGACACATAATTATATGGGTCTCTCCCCAGGTAGCTGAGAGCATTTGTTATGGACTGTAACATTTAAAGAGATCTTTACCTCTGTTTTTACATCTGGTTAAAACTTTGTCTTTTGCAGTCTAACATCAATGTATCATATATTAAACATTTAGAAATAGTTAACAGGAAAATACTATGTCATCTCGATAGTAAACTGAACTGATTTGACTTGATTTTATTTCAGTGACACTCAAAGGCCAAGTATCAAACCTAAAAACATTCCTTTATGGATGTCTCTATTTTAACAAAAGTCAGCCTCCTTGTTCCATTCCCACTCTGCAGTGCAGCTGTCTTTGTGTGCAATTTTCAGAAGAGAATTCAGTTTTGTGCTACATAAGTAAAACTATTTAAAAATGTTTTTCTGGCAAATTAAAAAGTTTCTGGATTTCTTATTTTAATGCACTCATTATCCATGTTTTATGTATTTGCTTATTTATATAATATATATCAATTGAACTTTTTACTTAAGATGCTAAGATGGAAATAGAGAAATGAGAAAGCAAAAAGGGTACCTTTTAAAAATATGCTTTAAAAAAGTAAAGAAATGTTATACATTATTATCACACAATTTATAATGTGATGAATACCCCCCCCAAAAAAAAACCCCAGGACATATACAAGAGATATGGAAGTTTAGAGAAAAGGGAATTCTTAGAGTCAGAGATGTGCTTTTTGAGATTCCTTCTCAAATGTAGAGAATTCCAACAGGAAGAACATCAGAGGGCTTGGAGCTAGAGAGAGGAATCTATTCACTTCATTCTGTTCTAAAGGTGAAGTCTCAAACATGAGAAGGATTAGCAAGAAGATGAGCAGGTGGGCAGGCTGGAAAACCCTTCAAGAAAGCCTTGAATGACAGAGTAAACAGAAACCTGTTCTGTGGGAAATAGGCTGAAAACATGTCTGCTGAGAAATGTTATTCTTTAGAATTTTTTTTTTCTTGGTATAACATTCAGGATGAATTGGAGGAAAAGTGAGCAGAAAGGAGGGGAACCAACTGCGAGGTAATTGTAAGTCCAGCGGTGGAGGAATAGGGGTGGAAGTCACCAGTCTTTGTGATAACTGGGCATTTTAATCGCAAGCCCTCTCTCTGTGAGACAAGCAAGTGGATGATGTTGATAAGGACAAAAGTTTCTAATCTGGCCAGAGTGAGAAATACGAGGGTGCGTGATCAGCTTGTTTTGGGTGAGGACAATGGGCTGTGGACAAACGCAGTCCAGCACACCATTCGCTATCCTCCTGTTTGCCGAACAGAAGGAGCAGCTGCAGAGGAAAGAGCCCCGAGGAGGAGCGTCAGGCACGGCACTGGCGCCAAGCCCGGGTGTGCACACGCCTCCTCTCTGGAACAGCCAGGCCTCTTCTGACAAAAGCTTTTCCAGGCCAATGTCACACTGTAGTTGCTACTTTTTTTTCTTTCTATTACTTAAAAAGTGAAATCACAGTTGCTCTGCTTCATAAGAAATTTAACGTACAGCCAGGCTTTAGCACAAGTGATACTGTGCCTACCTTGCAAGCACAAGGGCCCAAGTTTGATCTCTCATACTGGAAAGAAAGAAAGAAAGAAAGAAAGAAAGAAAGAAAGAAAGAAAGAAAGAAAGAAAGAAAGAAAGAAAGAAAGAAAGAAAGAAAGAAAGAAAGAAAG
>PVIR01019727.1:0-31583 GCA_004026965.1 Petromus typicus
GCGCAAGGACCCGGGTTCGATTCCCCGGTAACCACATAACAATACTGGGTGTGGAGACCCACACCCAGCAGCAACCAGTACCACATACCACTGTGCCGGGCGTGGTGGCTCACGCCTGTAATCCCAGCACTCGGGAGGCAGAGGCAGGAGGATTGTGATGTGAGTTTGAGGCTGAGCTGAGGGCCAGCCTGAACCACAAGGCGAGACCCTGTCTCAAAAAACCTAAAAAAAAAAAAAAAAAAACCAAAACAAAACAAAACAAAAAACCCCCAAAAAACTCTGAAGGCTTTCCAAGTCAGGGAAAGACTTTTTAAGCAGTATGCTCCATGTTTGTGGTGCTCTACCTGGGTTTGTATCGGGAACACCTGGGGAAATTTTTAAAATAGAGGAACTCAATCCCAGATAATGACTGAGTAGGACTAGAGTGGAACTCAGCTTATCTATATTTTTAGAAGAAAAATCTTCCAAGTAATTTTGCTAGTCCTCTTGGATGACAAACAACCGCAATGAGCAACAGAAACCCTTCAAAGAATATAGAAGTGTATTCATAATGTACCAGTAAAGATAAAAATTAAAAAAGAAAAGAATACAGAAGTGAGATTATGAAAAGGGTGGTTCGGAAAATGATCAACTTGTGACTCCCTGGTTACAGAATAGAGTGGGATTATGCAAAAGAAAACTACCAGTTTTGGAGTGAGGCAGATGGACTGTAGCTGCCCAAGATTAAACAGATGACGTTTACGCCATGTGGTGTCAGGGGAGAAGTATAAGACGTCTTCCCCCTCGCACCTCAGACAGAAGGGAAACGTGGACGGCGGCTCCCCCTCTCCTACCACGCACGCACAAGCAATAAGGTCTCCTCTCCTAGTTCACAGCATTTTCCCCTGGAGCACTGGTTATCAAAGACCCTCCTGCCCCAGGTCAGTCAGTAAGGAAATAACACAAACAGAAAGAGGAGAAACCCACACAGAAGGAATGTCCTTAGAAATTTGGCAGTAGGAAATGCCTTCCTGTAATTGTTTGACTGCATTACTTCATAAAACATTAATATAAATGATCATTGTAATCTGAATATCAGCATTATAGCTTGGCCATTATGTGTGTCAAATAGACTTGTACATTGCCCTAGAAAACTATTCCTCCTTGATAATATTATTTCCATAGAGGAAATTCTTTATAAGTCCAACTGCGGACATACAAATGAAGTATTGGAACATAACACATTTGCCAGATGTGAGTTGTCTGCATATGATTCAGTAGCAAGTGAAGGACACAGAAAATGAGTGTTTCAGGAGTATGGAGAAAAGACAGACTATTGTGTACTGGAACAGCTGCAAGTCTTTGGGGCAGAGCTGGGTGTATACAGAACGTGAATGAAGGGAGGGATCTGGGCCTTCCAGGAAAGAGAAACAACCCAAGCAAAGCGTTGGAATTTATATACTATGTTCATGGTGAAGATCATTTTGTTCAAAATGGAAGATCAGTGCTGGAGAGTTATGGGTTTAGACAAATTAATATAAATAATTAAAAGCCCCACCTGTCAAGATCTCAGCATACAGATAAGGAGAGCAGTTAAGGCAATGAGTAGTGAGGGCCAGGGACAGTAGCATGGGGGAATCCCACACAATCACTCGCACAAGCTAATGCAAATCTACCAAATGACAAGCACAAACACATTTTGAAAGCACTGTATGAGCCCAGCTATATGCTGGGTATAACCTGAAACCAGGAAACCGGTCAATACTTTCAAATAGGACACAATTTACACGCTCCTTGCACAGTTATTTGAAAGGAATGTATCATCCTTCCCATTATATGATAATTATTTTGCTGTTTTTACAGTTGGCTGCCTTTATTCTCTCTCTCTCCCTTTCTCCCCCTCTCCTTCTTTCTGACAAGGTCTCATCTTGTAGTTCAGGCTGGCCCTGTGCTCACTATGCAGTCCAGGAGAGCTTCAAACTCACAGCAATCCTTCTGCCCCTGCCTCCCGAGGGCTGGGATTACAAGTGTGAGTCTCCATACCCTGCACTGCTGTATGTGGTTACTGGGGAAAGAACCCAGGACCTTGGGTTTATAAGGCAGGCACCAGAACCACTGAGCTAAATCCCCAGCCCAGGAAGTCCTTATTTTAAAGAAAATTTATGTCAGTGAAAACTGTAAAGCTGCCAGATTGGATAAAAAGGACATCATCATGCCCAGCTTAGCTTGGTTTTGTTTGGAAGTGGGAATCCAACTCAGAACCTTGTCAATGACAGGGCAGGCGCAGGGTCAGTGAGCTAAATCCCTGGCCCCAGTTTAATCTGTGTACAAATCATGTAGTTAGTTGTTTTGTGAAAAGCATAATTATATTGTATTTTACAGCGAGCTGAAAGTACTATTTTACATTTACTTATCTATTTATTTTTGAGTCAGGGTCTATCTGTGTAATACTGGCTATATAGCCCAGGCTGGCCTTGTACTCTAGGAAATCCTCCTGCCTCAGCCTCCTGAATGCTAGGATTACAGGTATGAGCCACTATGCCTGACTGCTATTTTATACTTACAAACATTTAAGGCACACCCTTTCTGGAAACAGCGTTTTATTCTTTTAAAAATATTTAAAATGGTAGAAATCTTAAAAACTTCAGTGACAATGGAACTGGAGGTATAGCTCAGAGACAAGAGTGTTTGTCCAGTAGGCAGGAGGGCCAAGTTTGCTCCTCAGATCTGTAAGACTTTTATAAAGCAAAATATTTATTGGTACATTTCAGATATATATAACAATAATACTCATCACGGCAAATTTGTACCTGGATATGATATATCTTGATTTTTTCCCCCATTCTTCTCTCCCTTCATCTCCTTTCCCCCTTCTTATTTACAAAAGTTTCATTTCCATTTTTTCCTACTTTTTTTGTTTTTTTTTCTTTGTCTTCTGTCCCTTCCTAGTTCCTCTTCCCATTTTAAATTTTCTTCCCATTTCCCAATATTCATTATACTTTTAGTCCTTATTTCTCCATTCAATTTCTCAAACCAGAGAAACAATGTGGTATTTTAACATGTGTTTATGATTTATTTCTCTTCAGAGCATGGTCTGAAAGTTCATCCATTTAGCTGGAAATGTCTCAAACTCATGCTTTTTATGGTAGAGTAGTACTCTACTGTAAAAAAAACAAAAACAAAAACACATTTTCTTCATCCATTAGTCAGTTGATGGGCATTTGGGCTGTGTCCAGGATTTAGTCAACGTAAGTTTTCTTTTAAAGAATAATAAAAAAGGAAGAAAATGTAATAGGTTCCTGTCATTTTCTGCTAAAAGAGTACTGCACAAACTTCCAGAATCCTTAAAATATTGTGAATTGTATATATTAACCTAGCAGCCTCTTCAGCTAGATTATGAGGCATCTGAGAAAAGTTTATTGTTCATTTTTAGAGTATTCTTAATACAGGGTGAATACTTTACAAATATTTTGCGACTATGATCTAATATATCCAGAGGCAAAAAGTATATAAATATTTTTAAACTGCAATACATTTACCTTAGCCTTCTTTAGACAGAAGTAGTGAACACAGCCAGTGTGGCGGCATATACCTAAAACCCAATCCCTCCAGGAGGCTGAGGCAGGAGAATCACAAGTTTGAACACAGCTGAGAGAGGAAGGCTGAGATGAATTCAGTCCAAAGATCCTGGGTTCAAACCCCAGTGCCATAGACAAACAAACAAACAAACAAAAGAAGAGATGAATAGAGAAGCACTTTTCCTTTTAAGTTCTTGCTATTGACAACTCCAATCATGCTTTTTATTTCTGAAAAAGAACTACGATATCTTTGGAGTATATTTACTAAGCACAAGAAGTAAAACATACCTGTAGAGACCTCCTATTGCAGGACTTATTACATGGAAGCAACATCGAACAAAAAGCTTTTCTAATGTTTAACTTAATTACCCAAAGTCAAAGATATATGTTGTTGAAAGCTACTAATTTCACTTTGAAAACAAGGAGAAATTATATCAGAAAAGTATGGATGTCTCATTACATCATAGAAAGTAGTGTCAAACCACACTTTGTACACAAGGCCTGTATTGTCTTACTTAATTCTCCACAAGTCTGCAAGGTAAACACATACTCAGATAAGGAAACAGGTCCCGTGAGATACAGCAGCTATTCAATTTTTTGTAACCAGGCCATTCTGTGATCGTGGCCCCAGTATCTCGGAACTGTGACATAGGCTGTTTTGTTGTTTTTCAGGTTATGTCATCTTTTTCTTCTGTTAGCAGCTGATAAAAAAAACTAATCATTAACACTGACAAAATGACAAGTCATAAAATTATGTGATTTTTCTTTCTTTTTTACAAATTTCCTCTAGCAGGGCCAGGGACATAGCTCAGTGATGCTGCACCTGCTTGGCAAATGCAAGGTCCTGAGTTTGATCCCAGGTGTGTGTGTGGGATCTCCTGCAGCCCTAGTTTACCTGCCTTCAAGATCCCAGTAATGAGGAAGGACCAAGGGTGAGGCATAAAATGTAAAGAAGCTCTCAAAATTCTGTGATCAAGGTAAAAATAACATTTTAACACAAAATCTTCAAAAAATAAAAATCGATGCAAAGATAAGCACAGATGAACAAAATGTCAAATTTTAAAGAAAGAATTAGACCCTGAATTACCTTACTTTGTCTCTCTCTTTTTTGGTACCAAAAATTGAACTCAGGACCTTGTGCTTGGCAGGTAGGCACAGTATCACTGAGCTACATCCCCGACCCTGTTTCGTTTTAATTTCTAGATCAATAAAATTATGTTTGAAAAAACAGCCAAAAGGCTGTGGTGTTCTCATTTGATTTTTAGAAATGTTTCATTAAAACATTATTTCTATTTCCAAAAGTTTTAGCCTTTTAAATTTTTGGTTTGATGTTTTGAGACAGGGTCTCACTATGCAGTTTGCAGGCTGGCCTTAAACTCACTGTTTAGCCCAGGCTGGCCTTAACCTCACAAAAATCTTCCTGTCTCATCCTCCTGAGTGCGTATGCCATCACACTCACACCCAGCTTTAATTTTTTTTTACATTTTGAAAGAAGTGCCTCACCTTATCCTAGTTCCAAACAACTATTTTTTTTTTCTTTCTTTTTTTTTTTTTTTTTGGTGGTTCTGGCAGTGGAACCCAGGGCCTCATGAATACTAGGCAACTGCTCTACTACTAGGCCATACCTCCTGTCACAAATACCATTTTCTAAAAGTCACTTTAATATCAGAAAATATCTCAGAATTCGTGATCCTGTTAGGGCTGGAAGCCATCTAGCAGTATGGAATCCACAGGGACTGTGCCTTAGAAAAGGAAAGCTTATGGATACCAGTCACGAAATGAATTACTAAGAACACTTTAAAGGCCAACAAAAATCAAGAAAAGACTTAGGTACTATGGATGGTGAATCCCTCTTGGAGGTGAAAGGGGAGGCAACCTCACAGCCTCACAAAGGCATCTGTGAAACCCTACACCTAAAATTAGAATTCATGATGAAAGACTGAAAATTTTCTCCTCTAAAATCAGAAATAATTCAAAGATGCCCCTCACATCTAATTAACATTTTGCTGGTGATTTTTCAGTGCCGTGGGTTAGAACAGACTCTTGCACGTGCTAGGTAAGCACTCTACCATTAAGCTATGTTCCCAGTTATACTGGTCATTCAGTACCTGGGATAAAATATCTGACATCAACAGCTGAAATGCTCTGAAACTTTCTGGTGACTTTAGAGTTTCAGATTTCAGAGCAATTAGGACTTTTCAACTGGTAAAATCTACGGAAATATTCTCAAATCCCTCCCCCCATTCAAAATCTAAAACACTCGGTTCCAAGCACTTCATATCAGGTATATTTAACCCATACTAACGGTGAACTTTCCAAAAATGAAATTAAAAAAGTAATTCCACCATGATCACTCAGTAAAGGAGAAAAATCACCTTTTTAACAAAGGGTGTTGAAACAACTGTATATCACATGTAAAATAATGAAATTAGATCCTATTTCACAATATATGTCAGAGTTTAGTCAAAACGTAGCACAGATGGAAATTCTATAGCTAAAGCTGGAAAACTTAGGAGCAAAAATGTGGTAAATCTATTTGCTTTCTTAGATATGACACCAAAGTATGAACAACAAAGGAAAAACTAGATAAACCGAACTTTGCCAAAATTAAAAACCTGCTCTGCTCCTTGCCTTTGTAAGTTCACCCCTCTGTGCTTGGCCTGTATGGCACCTCCAATATTTAAACACAACCCCTCTAACTTGGGGACCTGTGCCCACCCCGCCACCCCCGCCGCTCCCGTCCTCTTTCCAAAAGTGGTCTTGGCTCATTTCTCTTCCCGCCTTTATTTATTTATTTATTTATTTATTTATTTATTTATTTATTGCGGTACCCAGGATCGAACTCGGGCCCTTGTGTTTCCCAGTCAGGCCCGGCACCACCTGAGCTACATCCCCGGCGCCCTATTTATTTATTTCTAATAAACCTGTAGCCCGGGCTGGCGCAGATCTCACGGCCTTTGGGTCTCCGCCATCCGGCGGCTTTTCTACCTTTAATGGCTTCCCTGGCTCCTTGTGACCTTTCGGCCTCGAAAATCGGCACCCTGCCGGCGTCGTTGTCCTCGTTTGCCATCATCGTCGGCGTCGTCGTCGTCGTCGTCGTCGTCCCGCGCGAGGTCGCCCCTCTCGTCCCTTGTCCCATCCCCCTTTGCAATGTGGACGCCGCTGGTGGGGGGCGGGACTCGGGCGAGCGCGGGGGGCGGCTGGGGCCTCGCTCTCCGCCGCCCTCTCCGGCCGCCATGTCTGTGGAGGGGCGTGAAGCCAGAGGCTGGGGGTGGCCGGCTGAGGGCACCGGGGCAGCGGTGGCCCTGAACGGAGAAGCCACCACCCTCAGGAGGCGACGGCCCTGGATTCAAACCCGGCACCGGCACCCAAGCGAGCCAGCCGTCGGGCGCCTGTCCAGTCTCGTCATGTCCACCGCACGCCCGCTCTGGGAAGGGAGCGTGTGGCCCCACAGGCGTGAAGGGACAGCGGCGGCTGTCACCTCTGAGGCCAGGCAGACACCGGAACACCACCCAGCTGCCTGCCCCTCACCCCCCTCCACCACCGCGGCTCCCCACGCCAGGTCCTAGCTTCCCTCCGACGAAGGAATCCGGGATCTACATACCTAGAGACATATCTAGGAAGGACAGATCGTCCTTGCTTTTAACACTTGTCGTATTCTTCCAAGGAGACTTCAGGTTTGACCAAGTGGCCATCTCGTCAGTGGAGCTGCGGGATGCGGGGCGTCCGAGACGGGAGTCGGCAGAGCTCGTGCAGCCAGCAGTCGCCGCGGCGCATGGAGATATAGGCCAGGCCGAGCAGCCAATCAGCGCTCTCCTCACAGTCTCTGGCGGTGAACTTCAGCCCTGACTGCTCAGCAGTCCTCCAATCAGAACCTGCAAAATCAGACCTCAGCAAAAGATCCTCGCCCCTTTCCGCGCCTCGCCCCTTCCCGCGCCTCGCCCCTTCCCGCGCCTCGCCTCAGTCGAGCGCGGCCACATGTAGCGAGTGCGAGGAGGCGGGGCTTGAGTTCCCGCCCGGCGAGTGTCTTCTCAAAGATTTTTTTTTTTTTTTTTCCTGAAGTGGGGGTTGGGGATACAATTCAGCGGTACCACGCCTGTCTGGCAAATGCAAGGTCCTGAATTCGATTCCCAATACCAAAAAAATAAAGTCTGGGGATATAGTTTGGTATAAAGGCCTTGGATTTTGTCCTCACTACTGAAAAGAAAATTACATATGTTTTATTTACAAACTTAAAAGATTTATACACACACATATATATATGTATATATGTAAATACACGCATCTTCCCTCCTCACATATACCCAGTCAGCTGCCTGGGGCCTTTCTGGCCCTTGCTTTCCCTGTTCTGTAAACAATCCATTTTTCCTTTTGCCATTGGTAATCCTGGGAAATAAATTTGTCTATCTTCACTCAACAGGCTGTTTCTCTGCTTCCTTCAAATTCAAAGAGCTCTCCCAAATGTTAGTAGCCAGGGCCCAAATCCAGCCCTGCAACGCCACAGACGCTGAGAAAGCTTTCTCTGTATCCTCCCAATTTTAGTGTATGTGCTGCCGAAGACAGCACTCATTGTGCAAACTTGAAAGATGTGACTGTGGCTTTACTTACAAAATATTGTTGTTGCCGTTAAACCCTAAATTGCATGCAAGAACACTTTTAAACATGTTAGTGAACTCTGAATGTGTCACGGGACCTTCCCTTGAAATAAAAATGGCATTAATAAATTTTGAAAACTGAAAAAGGATCCAAGCTTTTACAAAAGTCGCGACAGAACGAGTGAAATGCCTAGTTACGGTGGCGCGGCCCTTGTGCTCGCAGGCCAATGTTGTCCATGCTGGGTAATTTAGCGACTTAATTAGATCCTGTTTCAAAATAAAATTTCAAAATAAGGTAAAGTAAAATAAACTGGGATGCACGTTGGTGAAAAGACCCTCGGCCCAGTTGCTGGCACCTGGAAAAGAAAACCTGAAGCAACTCGGCAGCTCTGGCTCTGCCTGCTGTACTTACACGGGAGACGGAGGCACGAGAGGGCAAGAGTTCAAGTCCAGCCTAGGCAAATAGTGATGCGTCCTCCACGTCTCAGTAAAACCTGCATTTATTTAAATACTTAACATCTAAGGTTTAATGATTAATAAACATATTAATAAAGATATTTTCCCCCCAGTTCCCCTTCTATTCAGCATGACTCAGGCAGGCACCGCATGGCTGAGCTACGACCACGGCTAATATTTTTCTACCTAAGGAATCAAGAAAAAAATTCATTTAAATTTTGAAAAATTATGAAATAACTAGCAGAAGAATCAGTGCTATCACCATGCCCCAGAAAGTTCTAGCAATTCCCTGTGGAACTGACCATCATAGATTAGATCATGGTACAACTTGTAAATTATTTGTTTGTGCAGCAGAAGCACCCGAAGAAATTATTTAATGCAACTTTCTGGGCTCTACTCTGAGTTTCTGATTTCGTAGATCTGTGATAGAGCAGGGAAATGGAAGTTTCTAAAAAGCTGCCTGCTGATATTGCTGATCTAAGATCATGCATGAAGAATTGCGCTTCAAACACTACAGACAGAGCCCAGTCCTTAGCTGTACTATTTACATTCACTGCCTTAGTGACCTCATGCAGTCTCATGGCTTTCAAAGGCAGCGATACAATGGTGTCTCCCAAATTTGAACCTCTACTTTAGACCTCCCCACTGAAAATATAGGTGATCATTTACACAGCATTTCTACTGAGACATCTTAACTTTTTGTTCATTTATTTGAGACAGGGTCTTGCTTATGCAACTCAGACTGCCCTTGAATTTGTGATCCTTTTGCCTCAGTTTCCAGCACCACGCTCACCTCATGTGTAATTTTCTGAGAACAGATCTTTATTTTACCTCACTGACCAGGCTCCCTTCTCATTCCATCCTGTCTCAGTAAATAACAACTTCTCTGTTTGCTCACACCAAAAGTTTTGAAGTCATACCAAAAGGTCTGAAGTTATTTTTACTTTTCCTTTTTTCACACACTATATCCAGTTCCATCAGCAAATAGTGTGAACTCTACCTTGAAAATATATCAAAAATCTCAACACTCTGCATCACCAATCTTGGTGTAAGCCATCATTTATCTATCTATCTATCTATCTATCTATCTATCATCTACTAATCAGTGCTGAGGGTGGAACTCAGGGTCTCAAGCACCCTAGGCAACAGCCCACCCATCATTTCTTGCCTACTTTTCTAACTGATGTTTCTACTGCTGCTGTGCCCAGCTGTGTCCATTCATCACATAAAAGCCAAAATGAGTATTTTGAAGCATTAGTGAAACCATGTTATTCTGTTCAAAATCCTCCATTGGTTCTTCAGTTCACATAAAATCCAAAATGTAGAGGGCCTACCAGGTCCTGTATTATTAGTTCATTCAGCCAGTCTGGTTCAAGTATACTGGTCCCTTTGCTATCCCTTAAATACTCTAACAGTGTTTTCTGTCTCAGGACCTTTGCACTTTCCGTCCCTTCATCCTAATATTAACATATTCTTTCTCCATATATTTGTAGAGTTTACTTTTTCAGGAGTTTGCCCACAGGCCCCTCTCTCTGGGAAGCTCAATATGTGCACAGTATCTTACACTAAAACTTTACAACCTTATTTCCCTCCTTATTTTTGTTCCTTTGTTTTGGTTTTGGTTTTCTTTCTTTCTTTTTTTTTTTTTTTTTTTTTTTTTAGACAGGGTCTCGCTCTGTGGTTCAGGATGGCCCTGAGCTCAGCCACAAACTCACATCACAGCAATCCTCCTGCCTCTGCCTCTGCCTCCCGAGTGCTGGGATGACAGGTGTGAGCCACCACGCCCGGCACTGTGGTATGTGGTACTGATTGCTGGTGGTCGTGAGTCTCCACACCCAGCAGTGTTGTATGTGGTTACCGGGATCGAACCCGGGCCCTTGAACTTGCAAGACAGGCTCTAGAACCACTGAGCTAAATCCCCGGCCCTGTTCCTTTGTTTTGGGGACAGATTTCACTGTGTATTTCAAGCTGGCCCTAAATTCAGTTTGTAGCCCAAGGTAGCCTCAAACCCATAGTAATCCTCCTGCCTCAGCCTTCTTAATGCTGGGATGCAGGCATGCTCCACTACACCTAGAGTTACCCCTTTTTACTTGAATCTTGCTTCCTTAATTTATTTTTCTTTATTTTACTAAGCACCATTTATTTTATTTTATTTTATTTTATTTTCATACTCATCTTCCTCTCCCTTCCACTAGAATATAAACTCTATCAGGACAGACGTTTTTATCTACCTTATTCACTGAAGTATTCCCAAAACACAGAGTAGCACTTGGCACATAATAGTTATTCACTAAATATTTTTCAATAAATAAGTAATGCTCTTGGGACTAAACCATTGTATCTCAGTATCTGAATTTTTTTTTCTGAATACCAGCTCTCTTTGTGTGTTTGTACACAGAGATCACATATGGTCTTTCCTCCAGCTTACATCATTTTAGTTCAAACACTGGCAACTGAAGAGCCTACAATCTGATTGCCCAAACTGAGGGGATATCTACTGTGGAGCCAATTAGTTGTAACCAATGTCATATATAAAAACATAACTCAAAAAATCCATTTGGGTGTCTGTGAATTACGCATGCATTTGTGTGTGTGTAAGGAAAATTTTCAGACAAGAAGATCCTGGGTTTTATCATGTGTAGCAAGGAGTAAAAACTGGGTACAGGGACACATGCTCATAATCCCAGCACTCTGGGAAGCTGAGAGAGGCGAATGGCAAGCTCAAGGCCAGCCTACTGAAAACTTGTCTCAAAATAAAATAGGTTGAGTATGTAGCTCTGTGCAAAGGCCCTGGGTTCTATTTCCAGAGCTTCCCCCTACACCCTCTCTGAAGTGATAATTACATTGCCATCCTGGCCTACGAACAGTATAAATGAAAAAAAACACAGGTGTTTCGATGGCTATTTCCTCATAGGCCTCAGCAGTGGGATGTAATTTTTTTTTTTAAAGTGACACTTCAGTGTTCATAGAGGACTTTTGTCTTTACTTTGACTGAAGAATGAATGAAATCTCTTCCCATTTTTTTTTTTTTTTTGTGAAAATGGCACAACCAGTTTTATTGGGAGCCAGAGCCTCATTCAATTGCAGACCAAGATAATTCCCAGGAAACTTGAACAAAAACGTATGAACTAGATAAACTCATCCTGTAAGGAACTTGGTGTTAGCAATACAAGAAACAGGGACAATGTCACTGTGCTCTAACAATAGCAGTAGCAAGAGCAACAGCTAGTTTCTAGAAGCAGAGACGGTAACTGTGCCAATTGCAGTATGCAATGGCTAGCAGAGCTGAGGTGACCCCACCACACTGGCTTGGAGTTAGGATTTTGGCGGCAAGTCTGAATTTGTAGGCTGTCCTAGTTTCTACGTTTTTTTTCCTGAGGTTAGCTTTCTAGACATCCTGACTTCCCTGAGCTACCAACAGACTTTACATAAAATTCTTCTCTGCTTGGGGCCAGGGATTTAGCTCAGTAATTCCAGTGTCTGCCTGAGTTCAATCCCTGGTAACCACATACCACAGTGCCGGGCGTGGTGGTTCATGCCTGTAATCCCAGCACTTGGGAAACAGGCAGGAGGATTACTGTGAGTTTGAGGTTGGCCTGGGCTGCATAGTGAATTTGGGGCCAATCTGAATTACAGTGAGAGCTTGTCTCAAACAAACAAACAAACAAACAAACAAAAAAGCTAGAAAAAATTCAGTGCTTAAAGCAACTTGAGTTTGTTGTATACAACTAAGAAACCACTTCTTACTGGCATCAATAGAAATACTCCCTCTGAAGCAGATAATACACTGATTTTTGTTTCATTTGTGGGTATCATGTTAACTGATGTTTCCCTGCTTGAAACCAGAGAAAATCAAGTAGGTTTGTAAGGATATTTAATTATGTTACGTGAACTCTTAAAATTGAGGATATTTAGTCTATAGAACAGAAGTATCAGGGGACAGATATAATTGTGTTCAAATAATCTGGTGGTAGAAGGAACACATTTATTATTCAGTCTAGCAGTAGAGGGCAGCACTAGCCCAAGTAAATGGAAGTGACCGGAAAGCAGATTTCTACAATGTATAGAGATAAACTTTCTGATAGCTAACACTATAACAATGCAATAAATTGTGGTGGACTGTGGTGGAACTATTCAAGAGGAAATACATTATGGAGTTTTTCACTGAGTTATAGTCAATGGCATCTAAGATTGCTTCTAAATCTGATATTACAGGATAAACGAACATGGTAACTTCTATGGCTGGTCATCTCAGACATATTAAATTAGAGATCATTTTCAATTTCCTAAATTTTTACAAAGTGGGCACTATAATAAAAGAACAAGTAGATTATTGTTGTCACTTAGATAATTGATAACAAAATAAAAGATTGTATGTGCCTTGCCTCGAACGGAAATTAAGCATTATGATAGTTCAGTAAAAAAATTATGTCTCATTTGCATAGCGCTACTTAGTTGTTTGTTAGGCAGATTTTTCTTGCACTGGGCAAAAACAAATTACCTTAATTTAAAGGTTAAGTTCTGTAAGGAAAGAGTTCAATTATACAGTTATTTAAAAATTGATTTGATTGGTACATTTTATATACACATTACGATCACATTTAACATTGAGAATTTGTACCAGTATATGCCACAGTTTAATTTACATTTTTCCCATTCTACCACCCACTCTACAACCCCCGCCCCCTATATACATAAGCTTTGTTTCCTTTTTATATCATCAAATGTTTCTTTCCCTTCTTTAATTACCCCTAACTCTTTTTCCCTTTGAATATTTTCTATTTTACAATATCTATCATATATTCTAGAACTCATTTGTATCTTCAGTTTCTCATATCAGACCAAAGATATTATATTTACCTATCTGTGACCTATTTATTTCACTTATGAGTATGTCTCAAGGTACATCCATTTGAGTATAAATGACTCAAACTCATCATTCTTTTCTTTTTTAGGTTTTTTTTGTTTTTTTGAGACAGGGTCTCGCTTTGTGGTTCAGGCTGGCCCTGAGCTCAGCCTCAAACTCACATCACAATCCTCCTGCCTCTGCCTCCTGAGTGCTGGGATTACAAGCGTGAGCCACCACGCCCGGCACTGTGATATATGGTACTGGTTGCTGCTGGGTGTGGGTCTCCACACCCAGTATTGTTATGTGGTTACCGGGGAATCGAACCCGGGTCCTTGCGCTTGCGCTTGCAAGACAGGCGCCGGAACCACTGAGCTAACTCCCCGGCCCAAACTCATCATTCTTTATGGCAGAATAATACTCCATTTTATTAAACAAACAAACAAACAAAAAACCCCCATACACACATATTCTTTATCCAATCCCCAGTTGATGGGCATTTGGGCTATTTCCAACATTTAGTTATCACAAACTGAGCTGCTATAAACATGGGTGGACGTATGTCACTGTGGTAGGAATCTTTTAATTCTTCCATGTATATCCCTACAGAGGAATAGCTGGGTCAAATGAGACCTCTAATCTTAATTTTTTGAGGAATCTCCACAATGGTTGCACCATTCTACATTCCCACCAACAGTTTTTATTGAAGCTTTCAGGAATAAAATAATTTCTACTGTTAAATTATTTATTTACTTATGGTGCTGGGTTTGGAACCCAGGTCTTGTATGCACTAGGTAAGTGTTTTACAACTGAGTTATATCACTAACCCTGGTTATGTCTTTTTAAAGATAAATACAATGTATTGTTTGGTTATGAATTATTTCAATTCTGTGAAACTAAGTATGTGCCTCAACAGGGCTGGAAATGTAGCTCAGTGGCACCATGCCTGCCAACAAGCACAAGGTCTTGAGTTTGATCCTCACCACTTAAAAAAAAATCAACAATATTTATAACAAGTCTTTACTTCCTCCTGTTTATTTGTATATATTTTTAAAATGAGAGTAGATGTTTATTTATTTATTTCCTTCTTACTTACTTATTTTTTGTGATACTGAGAATCAAACTCAGGACCTTGGGCCGGGGATATAGCTCAGCGGCTCTGGCACCTGTCTTAGAAGCGCAAGGGCCCGGTTCAATTCCTGGTAACCACATAACAATACTGGGCGTGGAGACTCACCCTAGCAGCAATCAGTACCACATACCACAGTGCTGGGTGTGGTGGCTCACACCTGTAATCCCAGTACTCGGGAGGCAGAGGCAGGAGGATTTCTGTGATGTGAGTTGGAGGCTGAGCTCAGGGCCAGCCTGAACCACAAAGTGAGACCCTGTCTCAAAAAAAAACCTTGAAAAAAAAAAAAAAAACAAAACAAAACTCAGGACCTTGTATTTGCCAGGCAGGTCTAGGGTCACTGAAGTGCGCTCCCAGCTCTCCTGTTTGTTTATTTATTGATTTTTGGTTTTTTGAGACAAAGTCTCACTTTGTAGTATAGGCTGGGCTCAATATCACTGTGTAGGCCAAATTGGTCTCAAATTCACAGAGATTCTCCTGCCTCAGCCTCCCAAGTGCAGGGATTATAGGTGTATGCCATCATGCCTGGCTTCCTCCTGTTTAAAAAGAATTTGCTTTGAAACTGTAATTTATGTATCCATTTCATTTATACTTTATATGTAATCCAGAAAATATAAAGACAAAAAAGAAAAACAGTTAAATATTCAAAGGTCACCATACATTGTATATTTCCTTCTTTCCATACTTTTAAAACAAGAATATTTTTATATAAAACTCATTTGGAGCCAGATGTGGTGATGGACATCTGTAATGACAGCATTCTGGGAAGATGAGGCAGGAGAATAACATCTGAGAACCATCTTGGTAATATAGTGAGACCTTGTTTCAAAATAAAAGAAATTTTAAAAGGACTGGGAATATAGCTCCATGTGAAATCCTTTGGTTCAATCTCAAGTACCACCAAACCCTTCCCAATCCCAAAACAACAACAAAAAAACTGTGTGTAAAGCATTTTACAATTCTACCGATGATGTCTCAGTATTTCAATATTTTCCACATTTATGCAGACACTGTTTTTTAAAAATAAAAACCATCCTATTGCATGTAAGTAATATTGTACTTTTAATTTGCAGTTCTCTTTGTGATATTGGATATTTTTTCAACATACTTCTTGGCCATTTATACATTAGTTCCTTTATTTTATTTATTCTTTTTTTTTTGAGACAGGATCTCACTTCTGTAGTTCAAGCTGACCCTGAGCTCACTATGTAGCCCAGGGGAGCCTCAATCTCACAGCAATCCTCCTGCTCTGCTTCCTGATTGCTGGGATTACAGGCATGAGCCACCACGCCTGGCACTGTACTGTTTGGTACTGACTGCTGTTGGGCGTGAACCACAAAGACCTGCATTGTGCTATGTGGTTACTGGGGATCAAACTTGGGACCTTGGGCTTGCAAGGCAGACTCTGGAACCACTGAGTAAATCCCTGGCCCTCATTCATTTATTTTTGCTATCCTGAGGGTCAGATTCAGGATCTGAAGCTTCCTAGCAGGTTCACTGCAACTGAGATATATCCCTGGCTTGACCCTTTTATTTTTAACTCACCATTTTACAACTCATCAGATGATTGAATTACTGATGTCAGTAATTTCCTGATGCAATTATTTCCATGCTTTTAAACTTTATATTATATAAGCTTTAGAAAATCTATTGTATCTGATAGAAATGCTTTACATATGAACCATTTTTAATATTTTAAATTATCTTTATTGGTACATTATGAATACACATGATAATCACATTTAACATTAAGAGTTTGTACCAGAATATGACATGACTTGATTCTCATTATTTCCCTTTTCCTCCTGCCCTGCATCCCTCTTCCCCCTATATACACAATGAACCATTTTTTAAACTATAATATATGACACGGTGCCTAGTATTCAGGCTCAGAAAATGCTACCTCAAAGTACTTTGAACTGCAGGAGATAGGACAAGCTTCAGGAGTAAGACTATTTCCCTGACTGTGTCCACTTTTCTGTGTGAGATTTGTCCTTAAAGATATCTTTTCCAAGGCCAGGGATTTACCTCGGTAGTTCTGGTTCCTGCCTCACAAGCACAAGGTTCAGAGTTTGATCCTTGCTACCCCCTCCAAAAAAAAAAAAAAGAAAAGAGAAATCCTCTTCATCACAGATCTGGAGCCTGATTGCCTTCCTTATCTACTGGCGTGAGTGAACACATGTCTTGGCTTAGACGTTGCCACAGCCCAGACAAAGAAAGGGGCTTCTGAAAGAGGCACTTTGAAGAAACACAAGCCTTAAAGATAGGTGAAGAAGATTCAATTGCTAGACCCCAAAATTGTGGATCCCAGAAGGAAACCACTCATTCAAAAACACAGGAAATCATTTTGGACTATTTCTCCCTTTTTTTGGTCGAACACTTTTTCTGCATCTATTTAGATGACCATGTAGTTTTTGTTCTTGAGTCTGTTTATGTAGTGTATTATGTTTATTGATATATGTATGTTCAACTATCATTGCATCCCTGGGATGAATCCAACTTGATCAGAGTATATGATCTTCTTGATAATTCTTTGAATTCTCTTTGTCAATATCTTATTGAGGATTTTTGCATCAATGTTCATCAGGGAGACTGGCCTGTAGTTCTCTTTTTTGGTTGCATCTTTCTCTCCTTTTGGAATCAATGTAATGGTTACTTCTAGGAATTAACTTAGGAGCACTGCTTCCCTTTTGATTTCATTAAAGAGTTTGAGAAGTAGTGACATTCTTCTTTGAAAGTTTTAGAGAATTAGTAGTAAAGCCACCAGGACTTTTCATTGTCAATAGATTTTTTTAAAATTACATTTTCAATTTCACAGATTAATATTGGTATATTTAACATTTCTATGCCTTTTCCATTCAACTTTGGAAGCTCATTCGTGTCTAGGAATCTATTCATTTCTTCTCCATTTTCCATCTTATTGGAGTACATTTTTTCAAAATAGGTGTTTATTATCCTCTGGACTTCCTCTGGGTTGGTGGTAATTTCTCCCTTTTCATTCCTAATAGCATGGATTGGAGCCTTTCCCTTCCTTGGTTGATAAGGTTGGCTAGGGTTTCTGTCAATTTTGTTTATCCTTTCAAAGAACCAACTCTTCAATTCGTTGATTTTCTGTATCATTCTCTTAGTCTCCAGTGCATTGATTTCTGCTTTGATCTTTATCATTTCCTTCCTGGTACAAGCTCTGGGTTTGTCTTGCTCCTATTTTACTAGTTGCTTGAGGTTCAGCATTAGATTGTTTATTTCAGCTTGCTCAGTTTTCCGGGTCTAGGCATTCACTGCTATACTTTTCTCTCATAGAACTACTCTCACTGTGTCCCACAAATCCCTATAAGTTGTACTGGGGTTAACGTTTAATTGTAAAAACTGTTTAATTTCTTCTTTAGTTTCTTCTGTGACTCACTGGTTGTTCAGCAGAGTATTATTTAACTTCCATGTGTTTGTGAGGATCTTAGAGTTTCTTTTGCTATTTATGTCCAATTTCAAGGCACTATGGTCTGACAGTATGCAGGGTATACCTTCAATTCCTTTGCATTTACTTAAACATGTTCAATGTACTAGCATGTTGTCTTGTTTGGAGAATGATCCATGTGCAGCTAAGAAAAATGTAAATTCTGACTTTGTAGGGTGAAATATTCTATAGGCATCTATTGAATCCATTTGTTCAAAGGTTTGGTTCAGTTCAAGTATTTTATTATTTATTTTTTTTGTCCAATCCATCTGTCTAGTTGTGATGGTGGAGTACTGAAGTCCCCTACTGTTATTGTATTAGTGTGTATCTGGCTTTTCATTTCCATTAATAATTGTTTTATATGGTTGGGTGCTCTGGAATTTGGTCCATATATATTTATGAATCTCATCTCTTTTCCTCTTTTCCTCTGTTTTCTGTAAGAAGATGTATTGTACTTCTTTGTCTCTCCTAATCAGTTTTGGTTTGAAATCTATATTGTCTGCAAATAAGATAGCCACTCCTGCTTTCTTTCAGTTTCCTGTCACATGGAGAATTGTTTTCTATCCTTTTACTTTGAATCTATGGCTTTCTTTTTGAATTAAGTGTTTTTCTTTCATGCAGCATATTGTAGGATCTTGTTTCTTAATCCATTCTGCCACCCTGTGTCTTTTAATTGGCACATTAAAGCCACTGATATCAATGGTTATGACTGATATGGCCTGATCTATACTTGTCACAGTGTCTTTCTATTCTTGGATCTTTTATTTTTTGCTTTTCCCCTTTCCATTCAGTTTCTTGCCTTTTCCAGTGAGTTCACTCTGCTGGGCCTCATGTGCTTGTGACCTTCATTGTTTCTTTCCAAGATATTCTTTAGAATTTTTTGGAGTGCAGGTTTTGTATTTGTCAAGTTTTTCAGGTGTTCTTTGTCATGGATGTATTTTATTTCCGTGTCAATTTTGAAAGATAGTTTTAATGAATACATCATTCTAGGTTGGAGATTGTTTTCCTCCAAAGCTTTAAACACTTTACTCCAGGCTGTCCTTGTGTTGAACATTTGCATTGAAGAGTCCAGTGTGATTCTGATGGGCTTCCCTTTGTATATGTTTTTTTTTTTTCTTTTCTCTATCTGCCTTCAGTATTTCATTCTTTTGTTGGATATCTAGAACCTTAATAATTAATTATATGTCTGTGTGTAGATTTTTCTATATCGCAGCCTTTTAGCGTTCCAGATTCCTCATTTATCTGTATGTCCAATTCTTTTCCTTTTCCTGTGAACTTTTCTGCCATTATATCTGTGAACAGATTTTTTTGTCTTTTGAGTTGTCTCCTGCTTCCTCAGAGACTCTAATAAATATTAATGTTATTCTGTGAATAGTCTAGGAGCTGTTGGATTGACTTTTCATGGTCCTTTGCCATTTTCCATAGATTATTTCCTTTTCTGGTCATTGGCTGCTATCACATCCTCTAGTTCTGAGATTTGTTCCTCAGCTTCATTCATCCTACTTGTCAAACTTTCATTCTCATTTTTAATCCCCTGGAATTCTGTTTGAAGTTGTTTAGAAGGTTCCATTGCTTTTGTTATCTCAGATTCTATCATGCTCCTGATTTCTTCTTTAATCATATCTTTCACTGTGGACAATATCTCTGTTTTTTCATCTCGGAGATCAGTTCTGATTTCCATTTTACTATGCCTGCTTATGTTACCAGCTCAGAGTCCTCAGATTGAGCTTCAGCTTGTTCCATTTCCCTTTTCCCTGAATTCCCCTGTGGTGATGATCCTTTGTTTACGAGTTTTTGAATTTTTCTCATTTCTGTTCTGCTGACCTGCACCAGAAGACACTGCACAATCTCTGCAGCAGTTGCCCAGACTCTCCCACACAGGAATGGGGGTCTCTGGACTTCTAATGTAGCCCTAGTGGCAAGAAAGCTGCTGGCCAGCAGCTAAGGTCACTATGTGACCTCTATGACTCTTATCCAGACTTTCCCACAGGGGTGTGGAGGTCCCACTGGCTTCTGGTCTGCTCCTGATGACAAGAAGGCTACTGGTAGAGAGGGAAGTCACTGTGAAACCTCTGCAGCATTTATCCAGTTTTGCCTGCTGCAGAAAGGAAGTTCAGTGGGCCTATGGGTGTGCCTTGATGACACAGAGGCCTTTTGCTGGTGGCAGGATCACTCCATGGTGCTTAAGCGCACCAGCCTGCTGAAGAATGGAAGTCCAACAGGCCTATATGTGGGACTTGATGACAAAAAAGCCTTTCTCTGGCTGCAGGAGGCACACCAAGAGCTCTGCATCACTTATCAGGGTCCACTGGGACTCACCAACTGAGGAATGGAAGTCCCTCTAATTTGTCGGTGTCAAGGTTTTTGAAGAAACGAGTTTTGGCCCAGGCTGAGAAAGTGAAGTTGCAGTCACCACGTAGACTCCAGAGAAGGTTTCAAGGAACATTTCCGCTTTTATTAAGCTGTGCACAAGCTTATAAAGAAGTCAGAGGGGCAGGTGATTGTATGGGGCGGCTATGGAGTGGTTGAAGCATGACGTCACTAAATAAGGGCATGGTTTTGGCTGCGGTAGGAGTTGTGACCATGTAGGTAGAGCTGAACTCCAGATGGCCTTAAGCCAGTTTCTACACACAGAGGCAGGTGTGCTCACACCTCTGTTGTTCTCCCTGTGTTCTAGGAGACATACGTGCAGTGTATTTGACCCAGCCAAGCCTGGATTTTGCCTTCAACCATCGTTGCTTATTTGCTTGATATTGTCAGTCACATAATTGCTACTATTAATGGGTTTTCTCTGTATGCCAACACCAAGGTTACCTGTCTGACAGTAACAATACTATAGTTCATTTCCATAAACCTGGATATTGGGCTAATTGCACTGCATTTTACCCTCTAAAATGAGCAGAGTGAACTGGATCTTGGGGCAGAGACAAAAGACAATAACCACACCCAAAGGGCATCGCTGAAAAAGAGACTAAATAAGAGATTTCCATACTGGTAGCAAAGTCTTTCCAATGAGTGCCAATAGATCTCATTGCAAAAGTAAAGAGATAAACAAAACAACATAAACATGAGAAAACAAGGAAACAAAATGTCTCTGAACATTCCCAACTCCCTAAAGCTGATTCAGAGGGCATCTAAGGCAAGAACAGCAAAAGCTAGATAGTAGAATTATTCCAAAGGCTGACAGAGGGATTAAAAATAGAATGAAGAGCTGCTTAGTAGGATCACAGAAGATATAACTATACAGAAAACCGAAATAATACACAAAATGACAAAAGAACTTACATAAGACACTAATAAAAAACTCATTGGGCTAAACAAAGTTATGCAAAACAAGAATGATCAATTCAGCAAAGAATTACACATCCCAAAAAGCTTTCAAACAGAAATCCTGGAGATTAAAAATTATTTTGAATGTATGAGCATCAGAAGCACCCAATATGAAGATAGAATTTCAGAATTAGAAGATGGGGGTGGGATTTAAAGACCAACTACGACATACCCGCCAGGTCCATCCCTATAGGGGTCAAGGATACATCTAATTATTGCAGTTGTGTTCCACTACCCTGATAAGCTAATTAGGCGCTTCCTGTCATCTGTACAATAGAGAAAATTTTAATCTGTGGTCTCCATTGTGAACATTGCCTCCCAAGTCTCTGATAATTAGACTTTGTATGTATTACAACTTCCTCTCCCACCAACATTTGAATATCCTGTAAGGTACAGTGTAAGCAGCCAAATAAATCTCTTTCACAGTCATTTTATGTAAAATATGAGTATATTTGAACTGCTGCTCTGCCACTGAGAAAAGAATTCTGTAACTGCGTTTATTTTTGTTATTGGACCAATCTGGGCTGGCCTTGAACTCACTATGTGTCCCAGGCTGGCCTTGAACTTATGGTGATGCTTGTGCCTCACGCTCCCAAGATCTGTGATTATAGGAATGTGTCACTTTGCCCAGCTGCTATAACCGCATTAAAAAAAAATGTCCCTGTAGCTCAGTAGTAGGTCTTCCCCACCCCCACAACTCTGACTTCATTTCCCTCTACTTTTCTTTCTTTCTCTCATTCCTCTCAGGTTACTCTATTCTATTCAAATGCACCAGCCACTCTTTCAAACTCAAGACCTTTGCAGCTGGTTTATCTGCTCCCTGTGAAATTCTTTCACCAGATTTCTTCACAGCTGACCTGCTCATATCCTTCAGAATTTGCTTAAATGTCACTGCTTATCAAGATTTTTTTTCTGAGCAGCCTATTTACTATTATAGCCTCTTACTACATACAACTTCAGCACATGATACGATGCTGACAGCACTCTTCATACAGAGAGAAAATGAAAAACGGACTCAACAGCTGCTAGAAGACACAAAGATTGATCTAAGATGCACTGGCATAAGAGCAAAAAGCAGAAGACAACACAAATGATATGAAGTCTGTTTGCAGAAATAAAAGCAAAAATATTTCAAATGTGTGAAAAAATTTAACATATGGATAAATTAGGCACAGAAAACCTCAACTGGCTGCTATAATAATAGAAACCCTCTGTGTCACAGTATAATCAAAATGTTAAAAACCCAAGACAAGGAGAAAAATCCTAAAATGTTAGAGAAAAGAAACAATTCATTTATAAAGGTATATTCAAATCTTGGACTGCGTGTGTTGCACAAGTTAAACAAAAATTTCTAAGAAATTTTAACTTGATAAATGAGCAATGTCTTATAATATGAATAGCATGTCACAATGAACATCCCATGACACAATTGATTTCTTCTTCCTCTTACTGCTTTGATATGCAAGTGCTTTGGATTCTAAACAGAACAAATTATTCTCACGAAGGTTTTACTGTAAATCCATTAGAATTACAGCAAAACTACTCCATACAAATCCTTTAAAGGCCAGGAGGGCTTTGGTGTGAAGTATAACAAACCCTGAAACAACAACTTCCAACCCAGAATTGCATATCCTGCAAAATTTTCTCTTAAAATTGATGGAGAAATAAGGTATTGTCATTAAAAACAGCACCTCAAGAAATTCATGACCACCAGACCCACTGCAAGAAATTCTCAAGGATATCCTAGAAAGAGACAATGGAGCCAACAATGCCAGGAAGTACAGTGAATATACCTGGTAAAGCAAGCCATTGACCAAAAGGGGGAAAATACGGAAATGAGCAAATGAAGAATAATGCAATAACAGGAATAAGTCAATACCTCTCAGCAATAACTCAGTGTGAATGTTCTCACCTTCCCAATCAAAAGACACAGATTGGCAGAATGTATCAAAAAATAAAATCCAATGATATATAACATAAAAGAACAAATTTAATTCAAAAATAAATTCACAGATTAAAAATCAGAAGGTTGAAAAAATATTCCATATCACAGGAATTTAGAAAAGAGCAGGAGTAGCTACCTGAATTTCAAAGTGGACTGCAAGTCAAAACTGGTCAGAAGAGAGGAAGAATGTCATTATATGTAGGTGAAGAGACAACTCAACAAGAAAAGATGAGCTTTACAGACATATACGAACTAAAGGCCGGTACACTTGAGTTTATAAAATAAACTCTAATGAACACAAAAAGAATATAAACTCCAAGAGAATTATAATGGGAGACCTCAGTACCCAATGTCACAAATAGATCAAGTAGACAAAAAAATCAACAAAGAAATATCACAGTTGAACCAAACCTTGAAACAAATGTATTTAATAGATATCTGTAGGGTGTTTCACTTAACAAAAATAGAAAACATATTCTTCTAAGTGGCACACAGGAAATTCACCAAAGTAGACCACATACTAGCTCAAAAGCACACACTTAAGTAAATGCAAAATAATCAAAATTATTCCATGTGTAGTATTAGATCATAGTGCAATGAAGATAGAAATCATTGCAAAAGAAAGCACAGAAATTATGAAAAAACATGGGGAAATTCAGCAATATTCTCTTGAAAAATCAGTAGGTCATAGAACAAATCAAGGAAGAAAGTAAGCCATTCCTAAAATCAAATGCTAATGCTAATATTATACATTGGAATGCATGGGACACAATGCAATTGTGACTTGTGTCTAGATGTCTCCCAAAAGCCTCATACAGTGTGTTTTGGAAGTGGGTATATATGAAATGTATGATGCTGGGATTATGAGCATGTGTTTGCTAAATCACTACATGTGAGCAATTGGTTTGGCACCTCCCTAATCCCAGTGGTCTGGATGGGATAAAAAGATATAAAGGTACTGTTAAGTTTCCTTGTTGATTTTGCTACCAACAAGGTGGGTGCTGTGAACTACCTTTTCTCTGCAACATCTCATTGCTGTGTGCTATTCTGCCTTGGAGCCAGCAGATTATTGACTGAAACCTCTACAAACTATGAGCTAGATAAAGCCCTTTTCCTCTAACTTTGGCTGTCAGGTATTTTGTCTCAGCAACAAGAGAAAAGTTATTAACACAGAAGTTTATAGCTGTGAATACTCACATGAGAAAAATAGAATGCATCTAAATAAATAATCTAATGATGCATCTCAGGGTTCTAGAAAACTAAGAAGAAATCCAAATCTTGTATAAGGAAGGAAATTATAAAGATCAGAGCAGAAATTAATTAAGATTAAATAATACAATCAATGAATCAAAGAGTTGGTTCTTTAAAATAATAACACGAAGCTGACAAACTCCTAGCCCATCTTATTAAAAAGAAAAGAAAATGGGAAAATCAATATAATTAAAAATGAAAAAGGCAAAATCACAAAGATTTCTGGCAAAGACAACATTACTGACAACTAAGTAGAGAAACTACCCATTAACAAATTGCCCACTAAGAAAAATTTAGGTCTTTCTGGACTTGTTGTAGAATTCTCTAAGAACTTTAGAGAAGAGCTAGCACCAATACTCCTCAAACTCTGTAATGAAATTGAAAGGGATGGAGTACTCCCAAAGTCATTCCTAGAAATTATTATCACTCTGATTCCCAAACCAGAGAAGTATACAACCAAAAATAAAAACTATAATCTCTCTAGTAAACATAGATGCAAAAATCTTCACAAATTTCTGGCACACAATGCAATAGATCATCACAAATTCGTATGTCATGAACTAGATAGATGCAGCGATTGTTTGGCATATGAAAATCAATAAATGTAATACTACACATAAACAGAAGCAGTGACAAAAAATTATGTGATCATCTTAATAGAAGAAGAAAAAGACTTTGAGAAAGTCAACATTAATTCATGATAAAAAAACCCACCCTGATTTAAATAGCCAAAGAAAGAGCTAATCTCAATCTGATAAAAGCCTTTTATGACAGACCAACAGTTAATATCCTACTAAAGAAGGACAAGCTGAGAGCTTTACCTGTAAAATCAGGAATAATACTTGGATATCTGCTATCACCACTCCTGTTCAATAGAGTTTTCAAAACATTAGCCAGAGCAATTAGATAAGAGAAAGAAATAAAAGGGTTATATATAGGCAAAGAAAAAGCCAAATTATTATAATATGCAAATGACATGGTCCTCTAAATAGAAAACCCCCAATATTTGACAGAAAGACTATTAGAATTAATAACCAAATTCAGTAATCTAGCAGGATTCAAAGTCAACACATGAAAATCTGTAGTGTTCTTGTACACCAAAAACAAAATCATCTAAAAAGAAGTTAAGAAAACAATACCTTTCATAAAAAATTATGAAAAATGTATATATATATATATATTTTTTTTTTGAGACAGGGTCTCGCTTTGTAGTTCAGGCTGGCCCTGAGCTCAGCCCCAAACTCATCACAGCAATCCTCCTGCCTCTGCCTCCCGAGTGCTGGGATTACAGGCGTGAGCCACCATGCCCGGCGCTGTGGTATGTGGTACTGGTTGCTGCTGGGCATGAGTCTCCACATCCAGTATAGGTATGTGGTTACCGGGGATCGAACCCTTGCAAGAACAGGCGCCAGAACCATTGAGCTAAATCCCCGGCCCTGAAAAAATGTATATTTAGAAATTAATCTAACCGTGGAAGGGAAAGACCTTTACAACAATAACTATAGAGCTCTGAACAGGAGATTTTAAAAGACACCATAAAATACAAATATATTCTCTATTCATGGTTAGATAGAAACAGTACTGTCAAAATGGCCATACTTCCAAAGCCAATGTACAGAGTTAATGCAATCTCAATCAAAATAACAGCAGCATTCCTGACAGAACAATCCTAAAATTCATAATAAACCTGGGCCAGATATATAGCTCAGTGGTTCCGGCGCCTGTCTTGCAAGCGCAAGGACCTGGGTTCAATCCCCGGTAACCACATAACAATATTGGGCGTGGAGACTCACCCCAGCAGCAACCAGTACCGCATACCACAGTGCCGGGCGTGGTGGCTCACGCCTGTAATCCCAGCACTCGGGAGGCAGAGGCAGGAGGATTGCTGTGATGTGAGTTGGAGGTTGAGCTCAGGGCCAGCCTGAACCACAAAGTGAGACCCTGTCTCAAAAAATTTTTAAAAAAATTCATAATAAACCAGGAGAGACCTGAATACGAAAAGCACTCCTGGGCAACAAGAACAAGGCAGGAAGCATCGCAGTCCTGGACTTTGAGTTATATTACAAAGCTATAGTGATAAAGCCATCATGATACTGGCACAAAAATGGACATGTTGAATTAATAGAATGGGAACAGAGGATGCAGAAACTATTTCAGGAACAGTCATTCATCTGATCTTTGAAGGAGGGGCCGAAAATATATGCTAGAGGAGAATTAGACTCTAACAACTGGTGATGAGAACACTGGATGTCCACATACAGAAGATTAAATCTAGACTCATATCTCTCACCATCTACTAAACTAAAATCAAAGTGGATCGAAGGTCTAAATGTTAAAACAGAAACACTTAGTTTTCTGGAAGGTAAGAGAAGTGAAACTTTTGAGGACATAGGCACAGGTAAGAAAGTTCAGAACAGAACCACAGCTGTACAGAAAATAATATCAAGAATCAACAAATGAGATCATATCAAATTTAAAACCATCTGCACAGCAAAGGAAGCACCCAAATAGAGTAAAGAGATAACCTAGAAAGTGGGCAAATGAGTTCACCAGTTGTTCTTCAGGCAGAGGACTAATATCTAGAATATATAAAGAACTAAAAACATCTAGACTCTTCCCTAATAAAAGACCAATCAAAAATGAACAACTGGGCTGGAGATTTAGCTCAGTGGTTCTGGTGCCTGCCTCCAAGGTCCACAGTTTGACCACTGGTATCAAAAAAAAAAAAAAAAAAAAAGGACAATTGAAATGAATGAATACTTTTCAGAAGTACAGATGACTACTGAATACAAAAAAAAAATGGTCAGTATCTCTGGCCATTATACAAATGGAAATTAAAGCAACATGGAAATTCCATCTTAGTCCAGAAATAATGACTATCAACAAGAAATCAACCAATGTCAAATACTGGAAGGGGGTGGCTCTACACTGGATAGGAATGTAAACTAGTACAGCTACCACAGAAATCAGTAGCTGATGCCTCCAAAAACTAAAAGTTGAAGTTCCATTTGACCTATTGCCCTTCTAGGTTTCTTCCCCAAAGAGATAAAGACATCATATTACAGTGAAGCATGTGTACACTTATGTTTATAGCAGCATGATTCATAATAGCTAAATCTTGGAATCAGTCTTTATGTCTACAAACGGATGGATAAAGTGTGGTATCTATACAAATTGGAGTCCTACTCTGCCATAAAGAAGGATAAACTTGAGTCATTTGTAGGAAAGTGGATGTTCCTTGAGACCATAAAATTAAACAAAATAAATAAGATGCAAGCTTAAATATCTTGATTTCTCTTATATGAGAAAACTAAATTATAGATAAATTAATGAGCAAAATAAGAGAAAAATAATAGGAAAAACTGAGATATAATGGACCTTTGACTTATGAACTTGATCAGTTCCTGAGGGACAGTTGCTTATAAGTCAATACAGCTGAGATCTGGATGTTCACCTAGGCACACACTATAGATAACAAGAGGTAGTGAATCTTCCATTTACCTACTTAACCCAAATTGTTTATACATCAGGCTGGTCATAATTTGAGGGTCCACTGTAGGAAAAGGGGACAAAGAAATGGAGGGAGGGGAAGAAAGAAGGGAGGAGGAGGGAATGAAGAGGGAGGGATGCAGATGAAAAAAATAATTATTATGTGTTATGTACATGTACCAGCTCCATGAGGAATGTAATCATTATGTACTGCAAACACGGACTAATAAAAAGGAAAGAATTCCAAACAGGAAAAATTAAAAATAAATTTTAAAAATGGGCCATCTAAACGACCAAGAATGGTATAAAAATAAAATATATGATAAATATCCATCTGCACAATGTATAACTGGGTGATAATCAAAAATAACATTAGCTAGGATTGGGGATTTAGCTCACTGATTCCGGTGTCTGCCGGGCAAGTGCAAGGTCTCTAGTTCAATCCCCACTACCACATGTCAATTCTGGGCATGGTGGCTTATGTCTTTTTTTTTTTTTAATCTTTATTGATACATTACATAAATGCATCATGATTGCACTCCATAATGGGGATTTGTACCAGCATAAGACACAACTTAATTCTCATTTATTCCCATAGCCCTACCCACCCTACCGCCCCCCCATATGCATAAAATTTGTTTCCTTACTTTTTTGTTATAATCTTATTATTCTTCCCCCTTCACCTTATTTACTTTGAGCAGTTTCTATTTCACAATATATAACATACAATTCTAGGACTCATTTACATCTTTATTTTCTCATACCAGAGAAAAGATGTGATATGTACCTATCTGTGACCTATTTATTTCACTTATGAAGATATCCTCAAGGTATGACCATTTAAGTATAAATGATTCAAACCTATCTGTCTTTAATCCCAACACATGGGAGGCAGAGGCAAAGGGCAACTGTGAGTTCGAGGCCAGCCTGAGCTACTAGTGAGTTCAGGGCCAGCCTGAACTACAAAGTGAGACCCTGTCTCAAAACAAACAACAACAAAAAAACCCAAACACTAGCTGAGGATTAGCTTAGTGGTAAGTGCCTGCCTAGCATGCAGAAGGCCCTGGAAGGCACTGTCAAAAGAAAAAAGAACTAAAATCAAATCCAGCTATGATGGTGCCTATAATCCCAGCTACTTTGGAGGCTAAGGCAGGAGAATGGCAAATTTTAGGCCTACTTGGGCACTTTGTTGAGACCTTCTTTTAAAATAAAAAATGTCTGGATATGTAGTTCGTGGCTGAACACTTGTCTAGCATATATGAAGTCCTGGATTTTATCCCCAGTGAGGATTCAATCAGTGAGCCAACTGAGGCCTAGTGATGGTGGAAGAATAAACAAATAGAAAATCTATGATGCCTCTTAGGTCTCAGGCTTGGAAGTGGTGAGCTGTCACATCTGACCAAATCCTTTTGGCCAGTGCAGACCATTGGGTCATAACATCAAAAATGTCAGAAGATATGCCCCAAGCCCCCTGAGAAAATTGCCGTCACATGACAGAGTGTACAGATGCAGCAAGAGAGTGAAAACTTGGGACCAAGGATTCCATCTATCACAGACACACATACGATTGTTTTTCATTCCTCTGTTGGCTGAGCTTGCTTCACCATTAGCCGGCTACCAGCATATCTATGACACTAGAAGATGCTACAATCACTTATCATTTATTATTTGCCCTAACCAGGCTTCCTGATAGCCTTCCATACCTTCTACTGCTGCTTCTTTCATTAAGAAATTTTTATTTATATACTTTCAACCCCTTGTCTCCAAGTTTGTTTCTACCATCACTGGCAGGCATTTTGTTCTCATATGTGCACAGGCCACAACACAGGCCAATGGTCAAAGGAAGTTCCTGAGGGATCCTTCGCCTTCTCTCTGCAGGGGTTACATAACTTTGAGAACTGACTTACGACCCAAGGCTAAATCATTTGGCAGATGACAGCTACCTTTTTTTTTTTTTTTAACACATTTGCTATTGGACATGGGCCTTGAAGTGACAACTTAGAATGTTATTGGCCATAAATGGTTTCTTTATCTCATTGGCTTTATATCTAAATATTTAGTTGAAGTCTCACATTATTAATTTAGAAGTTTAGAAGTTCCATGTGGCTTTTAAAAGACTGAGTTGAATTAGATGACTATGGTTTTTGATTAATTATATCCTCAAGAAACTTACTCTCTTCTTGGTTTGTTAGGTGAACTGCAGGCAAATTAGATCCTGACCTCATGTGGAACCTTATCCTGGGACTATTTCACCAATTTTTATGCTTCAGCTTGGTGGCACATACCTGTAATCCCAGCACTCTGGGAGGCTAAGGCAGTAGGATCATAACTTCAAGCCCAACCCACGCAATTTAGTGTCTCAAAATGAAAAAATTTTTAAAAGTCCTAGAGATGAAGTTCAATGTGAAATTCCTGGGATTTTCCCAATATTACAAAAAGCAAATAGATATTATATGATTCCCCTTACCTAAAGTATCTAGAGTAGGCCAATTATTAGACAGGGAAAAGAGAATAGCAGTTGCCAGTCTCAGGCTAGGTGGGAGTGGGGAGTTACTACTTAAAGGATGCTGAGTTCTACTTAGATCATGAACAAATTCTAGAAATGGCTAATTGTGATGGCTGCACAATACCGAAGATGACTAATGTCACTGAATGATACACTTAAAATGAGAAACCTTATATTATATTTTTACTGTTATGGTTGTGTTGAGATGTCTCCAAAAGCCTCATGCAGTCTCAAAAGGTGGATCTAGAGTGTACGATTGATTCACTGGGCAATGCTACCTAGGCTGAGGGCACTAAGATGAAGGGTATGAGTGCTACCTGCTCTTAGTAGTCTGCATAAAATAAAAGGGGCGAAAAGATGCTGTGAAAGGTCTCTTGTTGATTTTGTTACCTTGTGTGTGCCATGAACTGTTTCCCCACTGCAATGCCTCTCTGCTATGTGCCATTCAGTCTTGAAGTCAGTCAACTATGGACTGAAACTTCTAGACTGTGAGCTAAATAAGCTTTTCCTCCTTTAACTCTGAGGCCTGGCTATTTTGTCTCAGCAACAAGAGAAAGTAACTAAGACAACTATTATAATAAAAATTATGTTGTAGTTGAATATTTTTGTAGACTAAAGATCACAATACTTGAAAAGAACAACTATATTGTTTCACAATCAGTCAAAATAGCATTGAGAAAAAAAGCCACTTTAATAGCACAGAAATGAGCTACTTTAATGAAGGCTAGGTTCTTAAATGTTACTACCTATTTTGTACTATTTGAAGGTTTAAAATGCAATTGAAATACAATTCTTTGTTAATAAATTTATTTCTGCTTCCTTCTACATAACAGAGCAGGTGGTGAGCCTAAAAGGGGTCCCTGACAAAGGTGGTGTTAGAGGAGACTCCCCAAAGCAAGGCGAGAGCGCTGATGTTACCACTTAGTGCAGGTAGAGAAGCTGGAGGAAGAACAGAAGGTCACTCGGGGTGGGTTCATACTGACGGGGATAGCGGTGGGGATGGGTCTCAATTTGCTGGTGTGTTCTTT
>PVIR01019728.1:0-31602 GCA_004026965.1 Petromus typicus
AATTTTAATAAAGGATAATTAAAATATTCCCACTTATTTGTACATTTCTGTCTCATCAATTTCTTCTTTTGTCCTGTTGGTTAAACTTGGATATCTGCCAATTTATTCTTGTGTTACCTACGATGATTAATTATTGCATCACTGTGACATACTTTCACAGTGCTCTCCTTTTCTAGTTTTAATGCTTGATTAAATAGGTGAATTTTTTTATTAATGTCATAAGGAACTCTTAGAATTAAATGTTAGTTTTATAGTATAGCATGAAATTCTCATTTGAAGTAAGGATTTTAACTTAATAGAAAAAGTAATGGAAAATATGACAATACTGCAAATATGCAGAACGATTTTACATTATTTAAACATGAGATTTTTCAGTGAAAAATATTTAGCTTGATTATGTTTTTTCTAAAACACATCTGACATTGATTGTACTCCAAAAAAACAGAGCAACATTTGTCATAAGACTTTTCAAAATATTTTCAGTACATGTGGAGACGGAAAAGTGCTAAAAAATAGTTGGCAGAAAATGCTTTAAGACGGTTCAAAAACAATCAGTGAATAATTGACTTTGGCATGTAGGACCATCCTAGTAACCCTGTGCCTAGCTGCACAGAAAGTCTTCCGTGTTTTGTGGATCAACAAATCTCTACTGGGAGTGAACTCTAAGTTCCACTCTTCTGTCCTTTGACTCAATACCTGGATAATATTCAGAGACAATCCAGTACCACACACAGTTCCCATCAATTTCTTCAAAAACACACAGAAATGTCTATGAAAATAGAATTTCTGTTCTGGCACATTTACTTCTGTCACTTTTCTTTCCCTTAAAGAATACATCATTTCTACTTAACAGCAGAAATAAACAAAAGGAAGACATCAAATAATTAATGTTTGAATGTTAAGGATGTACATATATCTACACAGACACCTCTATACAGTTTTGATTAAACAGTCATATATTCAAGAGAACATGCTATTTTGAAATGAAATAATTTCATAGTAAATGTTCACCATACCTACTTAGCCTAGAATCCTGGAGAATAAATAATAATATAAGTGTAGCATAGATGTCAGGCAATAATTTACTTCATAAGCTTACAAAAATGATGTAACGGTTATTACTATGTGTATTCTTAACCTCAAAATGATAATTATGCAAGTCAAGTATAAATAGACAGATGATTTTTGATAGGGTTACTAAAGTACATTTTATAATCTCCAAGTGATATTCTTTTTAAAAAAATTTTATCTTTATTGGTACATTATGAATACACATCTTAATCTCATTCAACATTGAGAGTTTGTTCCAGAATATGATATGACTTGATTATCATTTTTCCCTTTTCCCCCACTCTGCAAGCCCCCACCCCCTATATACACAATCTTTATTTTCTTTTTTATTATTACTACATTCATTTTCCCCTCATTATTTACCTTTACACTCTCTTTCCTTTTAAATCTATGTTTTCAAGAAGCCAATAAAATGAACTGAGAAGTGCTGAATTGACATAAACTAATCAATTTCTGTCAGAAAATATGATCACAAATATATACAGAGCCACAAACATGATGTCGCTGTAATTTGTTTCTTAAGAAATTACATATGTCCCTAGGTGGTTTCAGAGGATGGCATGTTTTCTAATAATAACCTTTCTATCCCTTGTCCAACTTTGTGTTCCCTCACCTTTAGAGTGGCTTAAAAGCTGTTCCTCATATCAAAACTCAAATTATTCTTGCTTGAAATTTGCGAGTTCTTGAATACACAGATTTGCAATTTGCCATCGAAGACCTGGTCTATTTCAGTAGGTTTTATTTCTCACTTTCCTCTGGTAGACTCGGTAAGATGCCTGCTGCATGTTCCTTATTTCCAAGAATTGTTTCTCTATTCATCCTTGGAATCAGAGCTCTATCTTTCACTCATCCGATGTGCTGTTACTCACTGCTACATTGGCTCAAAGGAATTAGATCCACTCTGAATTTCAGCTGCAAGTGAAACTCACTACTTGAATCTGAGGTAAAATGAACTTTTACCCTGAGAAGTCTGAGAGCTTGTTACATCCTAGACAATGCCATCAAACATTTTCCCTCACGCTACTCTTAATGTTACAGATGCCAGTAGCTCTTCACAATGATAAAAATCCTGTCTTTTTCACCTTCAAAAATTATTTCAGGCACAGAACAGTAGTAAATTTTGAGGAGGTCATGCATTAAAGATTAAATACTTATTTAAAATTTTAGAAAGTAGTCTTCTGTCACTATATTTGTATATAGTCACATAAATAAAGGGGATAAATTAACTGAATTACACTTTAAAATGCATTCTCCGTTATCCAGAGTGAGAACTTCTTTTATAGACCCATCTGTGTTTTTTCAAAGTATCTTTGTAAAACAGGAAAATAGCAGCTGCTTGTACTTGCAGCTGCAAGACAGAAATATTTTAAAACAGTTTCTATTTGGATTCCTGCAGGTGAAGTTTAGCAGAACCTACTCTAAGTAGCAGGCTGAAACCTTTAAAGATGTGTCGCTCTCCTCATTGTTTTAGTTCTAGCACAACTGAACAGTCATTTTATGCTTATGCACTGTTTTATTATTTATTTATTTATTTATTTATTTATTTATTTATTTATTTATTTTTTGAGACAGGGTCTTGCTTTTGTAGTTCAGGCTGGCCCTGAGCTCAGCCTGGAACTCACAGCAATCCTCCTGCCTCTGCCTCCCAAGTGCTGGGATTACGGGTGTGAGCCACCATGCCCAGTACTGTAGTATGTTGTTCTGGTTGCTGGTGGTCATGAGTCTCCACACCCAGCATTGTTGTATGTAGTTACTTGAGATCAAACTCAGGCCCTTGGGTTTGCAAGGCAGGTGCCGGAACCAATGAGTTAAATCTCTGGAGCTGCTTATCTACTTTTCAAATGGTTTGTGTCTTAGTGTATCCCAGTTACACTATTGAGATTCATCGTAAAATATATTTTTTTAAAATCAAAATCTTTATTGGTACATTACATATACACACCATGATTGCACTCAACAATGAGAATTTGTACCAGTATATGACACAACTCAATTCTCATTTTTTCCCCATAGTCCTACCCACCCTACCACCCTCACCCTCTATGTACATAAACTTTGTTTCCTTTCTTTTTTGTTATAATCATATATTTACCCCTTCACCCCATAAAATATCTTATTAATAAGTACTTTTAATATATGTACAGTGTAAAATTATCAAGGATTCAATCATGTCATTTAATTTTTGCATTAAATTTTCATATTTTATTTTGTGTCAAATGAGAAAAATAGTGACTTGAAGTTTGGCATATACACAGAAAAATATAGTAATCATTACTGACTATTATATTTCCATCATAAAAAACTGAATTCTTTTGCAAAAATCATTTATTTTCAGCAATAATTATCATTATATGTATACATTTTACAGTTAGATTTCTAGTATTTATGTCATGAAATGAAAGTTGAACATTTTGTTTCATAGAAGACTATGTCTTAATAATAAAATGCTCATGAGGAATTGGCTATATTCTATTCTATCTTTTTTTTTTTTTTTTTTGAGACAGGGTCTCGCTTTGTGGTTCAGGCTGGCCCTGAGCTCAGCCTCCAACTCACATCACAATCCTCCTGCCTCTGCCTCCCGAGTGCTGGGATTACAGGCGTGAGCCACCACGCCCGGCACTGTGGTATGTGGTACTGGTTGCTGCTGGGCGTGGGTCTCCATGCCCAGTATTGTTATGTGGTTACCGGGGAATCGAACCCGGGCCCTTGCGCTTGCAAGACAGGCGCCGGAACCACTGAGCTAACTCCCGGGCCCCTCTATTCTATCTTTTGATTTTCATTTTATTATTCTATGTTCTTGTGTACAGATTTTGTTAACAACCATGTGTGTCCTCTGTCAGGTTTTGAAGTGTGCTGCAGGGAGTTGTAGCTGTGCTTCTCATACCCAATATTGGAGCACTCACCTCGCTCTCATTTGCTTCCCTTGCTGGAATCTAATGATATTTAATATGTATATCACCAAGCAATTATAAATTATTATCCATTATTACTATATATTGTAATACACTTCTACATATTACACTGTAGTTGTACTTATACTACACTTGATCTTAGCCAAAAGGCCGAGAAGCGATTGTAGTTGTACTTATATGTTAGTAATAGTAGTGATTTTGCAATGTGACATAACCCCCCCCATTTTTTTAATTCGTGAGACAAAATATCTGACACCTAAAATCAAATGAGGAAAAATTTTTGGCTCACAGTTTGCAGAGTTTTCAGTTCATACCTGGCTCATTGCAAGGCAGGGTGTCATGACAGAGAGGCATCACAGACAAAAAGTAGTATGTACCAAAGTGGAGCAGGCAGCAGCCAGCAGTCAAGTAACCAGCATCACACTAGCCCCTGTTTCTGCCTCATATTTTATCCTACTAGGGCAGGACACCATTAATCCTATCCAGAACTATGCCAAATCTATCAATGACTGAATTAGTAACCACACATCCTTCACCCCAGCATCACACACTCTAGATCCAGCTATCTTTTAAAAAGTATCTCCTCCAATGGCATGAGACTTTGGGAGTCACCTAAACACAAGCCATGCCAGTATAGCAACTGAGTGTGTCTGTTTTGTTGTGGCTGTTGCCATTGTTGTTGCTTCTGTTGTTACAATAATTACATGTCTTCATGTTAAGATTCACCAGAAAAGCGAGAGCTCGAGATAGACCTAATCAATAATTAATAATTGATATCATCCTAATGAAAGGCTAATAAAGTTTGCATTGGTGCAGTTGAGACAATATAGACATTCTCTTTAATAGACACAAAATCAGTCTCTCAAGAAAGTGTTATCAACTTTGGCTCATTTCTTTGTACTTTCGAAAGTAATTTTAAATTAGTATGCAATTTATATAACAGTCCTTAGGAATGTGCAGCATGTTAGGCTCTGAGTCCAGGTGAGACATTTTACTCATGATTAGTGTGTTCAACGTGATTGAACATCGCATTGTTCTGTTCCAGTTCTGACTGGTGCACTGCAGTTTAATCCTGAACCTAACCCCCTGCCTACAGTGAAGCCAAGGCTTCAAAAGCCCTGTGATCCCAGAGACGTACTCGCTGCAGACACGTAGGATTCTCAGTCTGCATGGACTAGATACAAATTCAGGGGTTCCCGTGACATTTCCAAGTTCAATAATTAGCTGAAGTAGTATACAGATCTTGGAGAAAAACTATAATTTTAGATTTATTATGAAAGATTCAGTTGGGAAAGAGCTAAGGAAAAAATGCCAGCATGAGATCTAGGATGATTCCAAGATCTGAATCTTTTCTGGATCTTCCTAGGACCGCTTATCTTTCTGGCGCTTCCGTGTGTTCGCCCCCCTGGAAGCTCTCTGAGCTCATGTCCAGCAAGCTTTGTTGTGCTTTGCAACATTAGCATGGCTAATTAAGTCATTTTTCACATGCATGGAGTCTGTCTTCTCTCCTAGTTTCCTCTAAAGCTTAAACTGTATATCTATAGAATGGCATTGTTGCCTTCTAGGTACTGACATTCCCCATTCTGAAGATATTGAAGGTCCTACCATGAGTTGCTTTATTTTCCAAATTCTCATCTGTGATCCCAGCAGCTCAGAAATTCCTCTGACTTGAGAAATTCCAGGATCAATGTTTTTCCTCCCAAGAACCAAGGGAAAAGGCCACTTTTTCCTTATACAGCGCTCATCACCTGTGCTGTACTGGGACTCAAAGCCATTTGTGTGCCTAGAAATGTATCATGGCCCACTGTAGATGTGGGATAATTTCAGTTGTACAAGGATATCCAATATTTTACTTCTAATTTATTTCATGATTATTCTTTATTATATTTCCCAATGATTAACATTTGGGGAAAAAAGGGTTTTATCATTGGCTTCTTATTATTTGTCTTATTGGATTGTTTGGCCATACTTTTAGACAATTATGACAATGTCATTATGTACAAATTCAGGTGATCTTTATACAACTTTAATAAAACTGTTACACACACACACACACACACACACACACACAGTTGCAGATAAAAATTCAAAGAATGCATCACTTTACCCAAATATTCATCTATAACATATTTGAAATTTAATTATATTTTCACAAAATTAATTCTAAGATAAGACTTTAGATTCATTTCATGAAATTAATGACAACTTTATGTGTAAGTTTAAAAGAATGTTATTTTTATGAAACAAAAAAATTAAAATGGGACATGAGCCTCAAAAATATACATTGAATGTAAAAATGATGTTTGCTGATTCACCAGTTTGTAAATTTGCATGAGCAGTTGTGCATAAAACTTTGTGTAAATACCAGTTTAGCAAATTACTAGCAAAAAAATACCACAATTTGCATAGAACTGTGTGCTTTTCTAGGAACTGGAGTAGATTTAGGTCAGCAGGAAATTCTGTTTAAAGGTCCTCTTTAGTTTACATGTTTTTTTTCCTCACATTTATTTTAAAATTCCATATTTTGCATGTAATTTTTTGTGATTTAGGGAAACTTGTGTCCAGTGTTACTTTTGGAACATGCACACATATCCCTAAAGGCTGCAGCCGTGAAAAGAAAAAAGGTTAGTTCTGGATAATGATTGGCATCTACTGAGCTAAAAAGACCTGTATAAGACAACTGTCAGGCAACCCACAATGTTAGGTACAAAGGGACTGTTCTTCCTAAGCACTGCCAATATCAACACTGAACTGAAATATATCTTTTATTGGCAAAGAAAGCAGGTTAATAGTCTGTCAAAAAATGTCAGGAATAGTACTTTAAGTTTGTCTCTTAGAAAAAAAAATTGGCAATTCCTGTGAGGAAATTAAAGTACTTTTATGAATAGATAAAACAAAGAAATCCCCGCTGCTTACTCAGTCCTTGTGCTGAAAATAATGAAGTGTCCAATTAGCATATTTCTTCATCCCTTTTACTAAGTAGTAATGCTGAAGCAAAAAGGATGCTTGTACAATCTTGCATTTTTGTCCTTGATGTGTGGTATTGAATTAATGATGTCAGGGATACAGACTAAGAAATGAACTCATCAATTCCCTTGGAGAAACTTATTCCCCAGTTAAAATAAAGATAAATGCGTTGCTTTCAGTGGTGACAGCCGAAATAGAGGTCAGTGATTACCTGTAGGAGGAGCATGATTGAAGTACTTCAAAGGTAGTTTACTGAAAGAGAAGAGACCCCAGAGGGATACCGGAAGCTGGAAAGGAGATTAAAAGCTCTGTTATTGTCAAGAGTGCAGCTGATCTGACTGTTCCCTGTTTTCACTGAGCTCAAGGTTTTTAGCTAATCAGCATTCTTCCTCTGGAAGACATTTCATTTTGGAAAATGATATTTTAAAGTATTGGTGTATTTCTTACACCACCTCAATTCTCAAAAGTATAACATATGTAAATGTATATACACACAGAGTATAAAATATATATTCCACAAACCCAGTGTATACTCCACAAGCTTATATATATATTTTTAATTTGATTTTTCATTGTTTAGGGTATTTTGTTGTTGTTGCTTCCTTGAGATCAGTGATGTGGGGTACTGTGTTTTTATTTTGCTGTGCTCTGTTGCTTTCTACAACATGCAGGTATTGCACACTAATGCACTTAAGTATTTTTAATAGGAGCTATGTATATTGTTGCAATTGAGACAGGATACTGTTAACTTTTCTGTTTGCTTGTTTTTGTTTGTTTACTGAGTTATCAGGAACAGTTTTAATAACTTACATGGATTGTCTAATTATCACAAATTCCTAAGGGATTACTATTATTATTATTAATACCATTTTCAAGGTAAACTAAGGTCAGGTAAATTCAAGTAATATAAAGGCTTCAATGATTGTGAGAGGTCGGAGTGTACTAAGAATTTTATGTTCTGCCTACAGTCATTCCCTTTTGCTCTTAATTATCAAAGAGCGATCAGATCGGATTCTGATGACCCCAATTTTCTCCTGGCTCTGTATTCCTGGATTAGACCAAGAAGCACATGAAAATTAATAATGATTTTTGGAATCACTTCTTGTATGCAGGGAGTCTCAGCCAACAAGGCAGCATCCGGATAAACTTCATTTATAGTTAAACCCGTGAAGAGCTACCACCAGGGGGCACCAAATACAATTAGGGAAAAAACCAAATATATGCGGCTGTATCTACTATCCCAGATTGCTCTTGGCTGGACACACTGAGCCTTACCATTTTTATAAACCTGTACTTTACAGTACTGTGTTGAGGTTTTTTAAAAAAATATTTTGGTATAGAGGAGTTTTTGTAATTGAAATAAAAAAATCCTTGGAAGAATATTTAATTTTACGGATGATGACCAGTAATTTAGAGAAAGTTGTAAAAGTTGGGTTTATGGAAACAGCATCGGAAATCTGCAAGTCAGTTTAAAGGCCATCAATGTGAAATGTAGAGAATTACTGGATTATCATTTACATAAGCCAGCAAAGTGGTAAAGACAATGGCGGAAGCTTGTAGCTTATTGGTAAGATCACTTTTTCTATTTTGATCAGATGGTAGTAAGAAAGTATTCGGTCATTAATTAAATTGAGCCAAATTCTGTGTGTCCATAACTTATTTTTATTAGATTAAAATTTGAGAACACTATAAATTTAAAGTAAGTCTGGCACCTTAACTTTTATTGAGATACTTTAAGAAAAATATAATGGATTGATTGTTTATTCTCTAGATATAAATAATATGAAATTATTCAGTCCACATCACTGTCATGTGTAGTTTTCAGGAACCATTTTAATTGGTTCTTATCACAATCTTATTAGTTTGAAAACTATAGGATCTTCAAACCATCCCAAGATGGATATGTTACTAGAAAGACTCCTATGATAGGAAACGATGCCCGGTTTATGGTTACTGTTCGTTACCTGAAATGATAGAGGTCAGAATCAAGCAGAGAAAGGGCACAATGTGTCAGCTCCAGGGGAAGCAGGAGTAATCGTCAAAGTGCCTCTTCCCTGTGTTGTCACAGGAGGGCAAGTGCATAGAACAAAATTGCAAGATGCTGTTGACTGGAAATCTGCTTGGAATTGACACGCAGGAATTGTATCTGATTTTCCTATGTAGGCATTTGCCACGGTGCTAACTTCCTTGAGTTGCATAGACTTCAGCCCCTCTCACAGCAAAACAGATATTCACCACAATTCATATGATATGGCTTGATCAGACCAGTGCACTGTGAACAAATTCATCTGGCATAAAGAGACTGATGTTCACAAAAATACAGTGTAGGCCAAGGACTTGAGGATACCAAAGCAGTCTCATCAGGCAGCATGCCCCAAGGACTATCATATTAGTTCCTGAGAGTCTTCGGAGTATATATAGTTCACACAAGCAAGACCTAATGACATGTTTGTTTAACTTCTCAGACTACCTGTTTGGCTCTTGGCCTATCCTTATTAAAGTAAAATAATTATATTCTTCTAGTAATTTACCTTCAACATATAATTCATATTTTAATCACAGAGAAGGTCAGAACTCCACATGTGTTTAATCTGCTTCCCAACAAAATCACCCTTTGTGCAGTTGCCAGATACTATTATGGATGGCAATCATTAACACTGAATGAGTTATGTTTCCTGGTTTCCTCATCAACTGAAAACAAAGCTGGTTCCTCTGTCTTGATGACAAGTTTGTGTTTAGCCTGACCAGTAATCTGAGCTAGATATAATTTAGTCTGACTTTACCTTAGCACCTCAAGATTGTCTAAAGATACGCCATACACCAAAGCAGTATGGATCTGTTTGTAGTGCTTATATTACTTTATTCCTTGCACTTCATTTAATAACTTTATGTCCACAAAACAAGATGATACATATTTGTCTAGGGCACATTTTGGAAGTTAAGACATAACGCTCCCTAGTTTATTTTACCTGCAGGTGCTACTAAGCATTTGGTAAAGAAGTTTATATTTACATAGTGTTCATTCTCCTGAGAGCTACATACCACATATCCTCCCAGCCCCACTCAATTTTTCTGTGAATCTGGTCCTACTATGCAAATTAAATTTATTTAATTAAAACTTTTAATAGATGAGTTATAACCTTCCCTTTTCATTTTGAAGGCATTTAGAGTCACATTTTAGCTTTAAATTTTGTGTTGTAATAGAATGCATGGTCAATTAGACAAGGGTGTGGTAATACATTTATAATGTGACATTTGCAGCTCCTGGAATGATAAAAAGCCACACATTAAACATTGGCTAAGGATCCCTACTTGGAAATGGCTTTGGGATCATTTCTATTTACATAGGCTTTAAATTGCAGGTTCATGAACACTTCCACCATGTTTTCTTAAGGAAATATTGCCAATTACCAATGTTTGAAGCATCATGCTTAGTAAAAGATAAAATGAAATTTTTACCGAAGAAATTAGGAAGAAAATTACCCCCCAAAAAAGCACCATGAACACACACACACACACACACACACACACACACACACACACACACACACACACATATATATATATACCAGACATTGGTAGTGGGGGACCCTGCATAGATAATCTCATTTGATCTTTTGATTGTCCTTATTGACCAGGGCACTTTCTGTCTTGTTCAGGCATTGTAGAAATTGAGGTCCACAGAGACAGAATCAAATGCTCGCATGGCACACGTGGGATGTACTAGTGAAGTGTGAAATGATCTGACCTCCTGAGCAAGAGTTGCGATTTTCCATCTCCCACCTTTCTCTGTCACGTCTCTCAGCTACCTGTGACTACTCCTGCTGATGGAATGGTAGAAACTCTGAGTAGGGAAGAATTTGATGTCCTTACTTTATAGATCGGTACCAAAGAAGCTGGATAAGCAAGTGAAAATATGATAAAGTTAGCGCTGTCTCGGATGATATTTTGTATGGCAGAGAGCTGTTTATTAAATTAAAACAGATCACATGTGACTTAACCTGACAGCACTAATGTAAGTAGACTGAGTGGATTCTTGTAAATCACCATAATTTTCTCTCTATAAATGTGAACAAATTAAGGGGATTATTTTAATTGATACAGAACATGGCTTTCACACTGTATTTTCAGATTTCCAGAACATCCCTTCCTGTATCTCTAAACAGCCTCAGCACTGTAAGGAAATCAATGAGTTTCTCTGTTTTTAGTCTCCCAATATTAATAAATCAGCTTAGCACACATAGAATGGAGCTGCTGTACATTATGATTTTTGTCTCACCCAATATGCAGTTTTTTCCCCCATTGTTGTGACCTATTTAAACTTTTTAGCAATCTTACATTTGTTTCTACTTGTTTTCTGACAGAATAATGACAAATCATCAGTCTGGTAAATTAAGAGGAAAATACAACAGATTCCCATATGCCACAACCTCAGGCTAAAATCTTTAAAAAAAAATCTTAGAAATGAAAACTGTTCTTATTTAAAGAAGTTGTAATACTTTCTTATGCCATAAATTTTTACTAATAAAATAACTGTTTTCATACAACTTTATAATGTTGATCAATTATAATTTTAATCTCGTATTTTTTTAAAAGTGTATTTTATGGGCTGGAGATTTAGCTCAGTGGTTCTGGTGCCCACCTTGCAAGTGCAAGGGCTTGGGTTTGATCCCTGGTAACCACATACAACAATACCTGGCATGGACGCTCACGCTCACCAGCAATCAGTACCATGTACCACAGTGCTGGGCATGGTGGCTCACACCTGTTATCCTAGCTCTAAGGAGGCAGAGGCAGGAGGATTGTTGTGAGTTTCAGGCTGAGCTCAGGGCCAACCTAAAGACATGGTCTCAAAGAAAAAAATGTGTGTTTGTAGTTGTATTCCTTTTGTAGGTATGAAAATTTTTCCTTTAAAAAAACACATTAAAATATTCCTCTTTGTATACATTGTGTTTGTACAGTGCTCATTCCACCATTTTAATCACATATAAGTAATCATTATTTTTACCATTTACAAAATGTGGCATACTTATATAGGAGAACCAAGCGTAATTCTTTATAATTATTCCAATATTAATTGCATAAATGTTCCCCCATACATACTCAGTGACACCATCAATTTTATCTGGAGTTGCAAGCATCATTAATTCTTTGGATAAATGGATGTCAGACAGTTCATTACTACATTGGATAAATGGATGTCGATATAAATATATTTATATCACTGAAAATTGGACACAAATATTGTATAAAAATGAAATTTTTATTTGAATTTACATACATTTGAAATATCTATCTATCTATATTCATAAGTTAGATTATTTTCCAAATGCATATTTTACAGATAAGATATATATCCCAAAATATATTTGCTTATTTCATTTCTACTGTTTTATTTTCTGCTGCTTTCAATTTTTACTCTGTAATTTCAGTGGAATTGACTAATATTTACAATGTCAAATATATCTTCACTTTGCTTTCTTGCAAAGAAATTTGAGAGCACATAGTAATGTAAATAATTAATGTAACAATATGTACAGTGTAGAGAATATTGAAGTGTCATACAAAGGACCTATAAAAATAATGGTATTTTATGCATTTAATAACATTTATGCATCCTCTATCAACTAGAAATACATCTTGGAGTGATTTTAAAATTAGTCAATTATTACTTGTGCTTCATCAGACAGCAGGTACATAACATTTTATAGAATTAAATATGACAAGTGATGTAATGAAATAATATATACAATCATATATATGAAATGTAGCTACCTTGCAAAATAATAGACTTGCTTAGGGAATTATTACCAGATCTTTTCTTTCTATCGTTTTCTGAGGGGAACCTTGTATTCCTTTGGACAGACAATATAAGATGTAACATAACATGCACAGTGGGCTTCTCATGGTGGTACACTTAAAAACACAGATGGTAGAGCTGAAGATAGGACGTGGGTACACTGAAGGTTTGCTTTGGCAATGTGACAAGGACATATAGGACCTACGAAGGGTTTAATTATTGGATCTGACAGAAAACTAGCATGAATCATGACTCAGTATTTCAGCTGGGGTGACAATATTATATTTACACAGAGAAGGGAACTTTAGAAGGTATTTTAGTGATCATTAATGACAAAGGGGTATATTCTCTGGTAGAGTCTATATTATTTCTACATCGATTCCTGACATACAGTAGCCTATCATTTCTACATATACATAAAAACACTTATTTTATTACTAATATTTTATCATTGTCTCTAAAGGATAAATTATTTTAGAATATGTGATTTAAAACAGGTGTATCCAAGACTTGAATTTCAGAAACAGGCAAAGTATTTAGGCGGTATATAGTTTTTTAAAGCAAAAGCATTGAGTATCTGTGAACTGTGAGGATTTACTTGTCACAATTAAGAGATGGCACTGCCTCACTCTGAAAGAGTGAGACCATTTGTACCCCTGTTACAATTACTGAGTCTCTTGACGTGAACTCAGATAAAATCAATCATGTAAAACTACTCATTTGACTACCATTTTATCCCTCTTCCTTAGATTAAGTTATCATCTGAATAATTCAGAGAAAGTTTCCTTACTATAAATACTGAGTTTATTTTATTTTACTTTTGTTGTTTTTGAGATGGTGTCTCATTAGTCTATACTCAAGATTTCTCCTGCTTCAGCCTTGCAGTGAGCTGATCCTATAACCTGTAACCTTCTTGATTGACTGCACAATGAAAAATACTGAACACTAGAGAAAGCCAGAACAACTTGTATTTATTTTAAACATCATCCCAAGTAGTAGATAACTGATAAGTGAATTTTGATTATTAACCACCTGCCTTTCACATTTATTAATGTATATGTCTAATAAATTATTGCATATTATTCAAGTCCTTAGAAAAATAAATAATTCAGAGATTTCTGATTAAAATACAAATGAATATTTTGCATAATTATGATAATGATAACATTGAAATATTGAATGAATATTGAAATAAAATATTGAAGAATAGAATATTGAAATAAAAAACAAACTTTCAAAGAGGAAAACAACATATTTGATATTTAAATATAAAATGTGTCTCAAAATATTACTTTCAATAAATCTGAAATATTTTATATTATTGTTATTATTTTGTGATATAACCACTGATGAAGATCATATAAAATATTTTATTTTTATGTTGAATAGCATCATAAAATTAGAATAACAGTTTTATGTAGGCAGATTACATCAATTATTTTTTGCAAAATAAACCTCTTGCCTTTATCTGTATTAGATAATCGTTATGGCAATTACTTATGAAGAAGGATTATGTAAGAGTTTGCTGACAAAGAAAAACAGAAAAGTGAAACCATTACAAACCTCAGAAATTAAAATTTCCAGACGTCTTTACCTATTGCAACCCAAAAGTCCGTCTACATAGAAATGTCTAGCCTTGTAAGCACCATCAATACACATTATTTAAAAATATGTCCAATTATTTTGTTGATCCAGTCAGCCCTAATGGATTTTGGAAAGACTCTGTGGACCACAGAGGAAAAGAGAAAGAGGGAAGGCGGAAGGGAGAGAGATTTTTTAAATCATCTTTAAAGAAAAGTGCAGAATCTAGACAAAAATCATGTGCGGAGGTCTACCCTTAATAATTTATTGGGAATGACATATTCAAAGAGTAAATCATTGTAAAAGCCTGTGCTTTCTTACTACTCTAACCTCTTCAAAAATACCAATTGTCTGTTTGCTTAAAAGTTCCAGGTAGCATACATCTTTGATTCAAAATTCTATATTTATTCATTAGACTTCTAAAGAGTTTAACAGCATCTCTAGAAATTTACTATTTTATCTTACACAGGACTGTCAAAAATTTTTAAAAATATTTAGTAGGCTTAGTGAAAGCTTGAGTAATATTTACCATTTCACATAAGCACTGATGACAAACCATCTGTAAATGTAGAGCTGCGTGCCTGTTCGTGTGGTTCTATCACAATTATTTAATCACTGGACGCTGTGTTGGGATCTGGAGCGCTGTGCCATGCTTTGTGTGCCGAGACGCTGGGACTGTGGAAGTTGGCTGATTGCTGAAGCCCTGGCTTCATCAGTGGGTGAATCTGTTCAGGCGGTCATGGCCGAATGTGTTGTTAGGAGGGGAGCTGTTTCGAAGAAGTGAGTCACTAGGAGTGTGAGCTCCAAGGTGCTTCTCTTCCCTCCTTCCTCGCTCCGTCTTTCCTCCTCTCACTGCTTCCATCATGCCAGGTGGTGAGCAGCTCTCTTACCCACCAGACTCACCACTGATGCACAAATACCCAACAGCTCTAAGGAGGAAAGGTTTGTTGTAGCTGTGTGTAGAGGTTTCAGTAGCTCATGACATGACATTCAGGAAGCAGAGAGAGAGAGATCCGGGGAGGGAGTTAGAATTTGCTAATCCATGCCCCAGCTCATCTGCCACCTCCAAATGGGCTTCATTTCCAGCAACAGCTTTAGCTAGAAAGTCATCAGTGGATTAATCTCCCTCTCTGAGCACATAGGCTTCTAGACAGAAGCCGTGACACATGCTTATTCTGTGTTTGAGCCTGCTAGTTCAACATGGACTGAGACCTACGAAACAAAACCCAAATAAATGTCTCCTACTTTGAGTTACAAGCATTAGACATATCTGTCCCCATGACAGTAAAGTAAGGAAGGCATATTATATATTCTTTAGCTGTCCTATCATGGATATCTTGATGGATTAAAAACATTTATCTTTCCTGGCTGAAGCAGACACTTCTGGCCAGTATTATCAGCCTGTAGAGCCACAAGCTTGCTGCCCCTGCACACTGTGTTACACTGGAAATAGCAGAGTTTAGCAGAGTTCACTTCCAGCCAAGGTCAACTTAGCTGCAACTAAGTTCTCCCTAAGTTAACCATTTATTCTCTTCAGCAAAGATATCCTAGTGGCCTCTTTTTCCAGTCCCACCTACTTGATACTTGTTATGAACAGGTGTCCCAAGCCCTTCCTGGTTACCCTCTTCCCACGGTTAAGATAAATAAACACTAGATGTCCTGGGAGTTCTTTGTCTTTGCTGCTGCAGAGAAGCTTTGATACTTAGTTTCTCTCAAGCTTCTTTCTCTGTCTTACTTCGCACTTTCCTATCTCATGGATGTCACACTGGCTCACAGGAGACACAGCCCCACGGCAGGGGTCTCCGGTCATGTCCTCTTTCTTATGACATATATGGTCATTTGAACCCTGAGAAAAACCGCAAGTCTCCTAGTGCCATTTCTAGTCATCAGTGTGGATGAGGGCACACCTGATTACAAGTTTGGGCTTGCATTACATGACGCTAAGCAGTATTCACTGTATTTTTTAATCACAGACTCTCATGCAAGAGAAATTCCAAAACTACTTCAGAGAGAGAAAAGAGAAAGAGAGGATAAGCGTTTTTGAAACACTTGAGGGGGCGTGTTTCAGGGTTATTAAGATTATTGTCTTATACTGTACTAATTTCTTCATATGTTCACCCTGTATTTTGTTCACCTTTTGTATACAATTGAAATAAGTGTAATAAAAATTTCAGGAAGATTTTGTTTTGTAAAAGGTCAACCTTTGTTCTCTCCCTTCTGTCCCTTCCCCTCTTCTCACTTTCTCTCTCTCTCTAATTTTTCCCCCATCCCCTCGTCACTGTGTTCTTTCTTTCTGACAGTGAATAAAACAGTTTAAGTGAAACTGCAATACATCCTCTTGTCATATTACTCATCTGTGCTTTTGGCATGAGATGTTACTGATGATAGTAAAATTTATAAAATAAAATAATTTTTCTTGATAAGATCAGTTAGTTATTTTAAAAACAACTTATACATACTTATATTTGATTTTAGACTGAATATGAATTTAGCTGTTTTAATTCCATTAATTGAAAATCAAGTTTAGGTGGTTAAAATGTGGATTTCATTGTTTTCAGAACAATTATAATTCTGAATTTGTTTAGTATTCTTAATTTTACATATGAAAAAGAATGAGCAAACTAGTTGAGTTTATAACATTATGTTTAGCATCATTTTCTTCCAAATTATTCTGTACTTAAAGTTATTAAGATTTATTTACTTATTATCTGTGTTTTCCTCCATCATTTTAATCATTATTTTTTTTTTTAGCTTAAGAAAATTTCAATTTACTGAAGTTTTGTTGGAGAGATAAACAAAAACTTTTATAAACTTAAAACTTTTACAAACACAGTATGCCACAGACAATGATAAATACCTAACCCATAATGTAAGCCAGATGTAAAGATTGGAAGAGTTGACGTGAACATATTTTCTAACCTCATTCTGGGTGATTTACATGTCTGTTTTTAAAAGATTTTAAAATTTATAGTCTACCTTCAATTTCATTTTATCATCTATACTTGCATTGTCTTCCTGTTATTTAACAAAGGGGTAAATCACTTAAAACAGTAGCATTATGATTATATACTTTTAAAAGATACATTTTATTATTTGTATATTTTTAAGATTAACCATTGTAGATGTTGATAAAATTGTCCTCTTAATGCTTGTGTTGGAGATTTGCACAGAGCACAAATACTACTACTTGTTCAGTGTCATGTATCCACATATAACATGGTAAAATTTGCCACAAAGAGAATATACACCTATCAGATATTTTTTTAATGTGACTTAGAAATTGTAGGGCTTGCTCCATAGTGAAAAGACCATAATAATCAAATGTGACTCAGACTAGAGAGGGTCTTCCAGAGTGTCTGATGATCCCTAGTGCTTTCAGAGCTGTTTAAGTTGTTTTTAAGTTTTATAACAGACTTTCCGTGTCCTTTTCTTTCAAGGAATTTAAGATTAAAACTCTGTATGTCTGAAGAAGATGTCATCACAATCAGTTTTGATTTGGTATTTTACACTTATTCTTACTAATATTTCTATTTTGCTTGATATTTTTTACAAGACTGTATATTTGAAAACACTAGGGGCTGGAGATTTAGCTCACTGGTCTCAATGCCTACTTCACAAGTGCAAGGTCCTGAGTTCCATTCCCAGCAGAGAGACAGACAGAGAGAGAGAGAGAGAGAGAGAGATAGAGAAGAAACTAAAATTCATGTGTAGTTGAATTTCTTTTTTCATCCTATCATGATATGCTGTACCTTAACAAATTATTTTCTTAATTTGAAATACTGATAAGAAATTCTTGTCAATTCTCAAATGAAATGCTTGCCTTTAAGAACTTGCTTTCTTGACAGGAAAATACTGAGAGAGTTCACTTAATTCTAAATTACTCCAAACATGCTATTGCTTTTAACTGTAATCCCAGCAGCTGTTTTCATTTTAAAATGTGTGACATTTGTCAAAACTCCTCTTCAGAATTTTGGCTTATTATTATGTAGCTGGACAGTTTTATTCACATTCGAGAGTGTATTTAACTCAGTGTAGAAATAAAGACCTCTCACTTTTGCAGGAATCATCTTGATGAGGAATATTCAGTTGTTTTGAAATCACTTTTGCCTGTGTTGATGTACGACATTATAAATCAACTCCAATGCAGACTTCATTTATATTCCAACATATCTCTGGGAAGCAAGCAGCACAGTGACTCCACAGAGGGAAGACTCATCTGTCGTTTCATTTTTTTAATGATGCAGAAGAAAACAGACCTGAAAATAGCTTAAAAGAAAAAATGCATACATGTGTATATATATATATATATATATATATATAATTTCTAAAATTTTCAATTAATGGAATATTTACAATTCCTCTAATGACCTCCTGTAAGTGCCTCACCATTGGTGCCACTGTTGTTTCACAGATCAGCTGGAAGTTTGGGGAAAGGATTTTATTTTATTTTTAAAAAATTCAAATTTTTATTGGTACATCATGAATACACATCATCATCACATTCAACATTGAGACTATTTATTCATGTTGGCTTCTGTTCATCACTCCTCGACCTTTGTAAGCAATCAGGGCTACCAGTGTTCTAATGGTGGGTAGATAAAGACAAAGGTAGAGCCTGTTTTAGTTACTTTTTCTTGTTGGTACAAAAACTTGACACCACAGGTTAAGGGGGAAAAGGTTTATTTGACCTCTCAGTTTGTGGAAGTTTCAGTAAATAATCAGTTGGCTCCAGCCTGGGGGTGGGTAACAGAAGGACACCACGTAGGAGAAATAGTTCATGGTGTGGCACGCCAAAAGCAGCAAGCGGCCTTCTTTCTGTCTCTTTATATTCTATCCAAGCTACAAGCCATTTAATTGACGCTACGCACAACATCCAGAGAAGCTTCCATTATCCACACCCAGAGCTATGATAAGCCAGATTGCTTATCAGAAACCTGGAATCCTAGTGTCATACACACATTATGCAGTCACCTTCCCAAAGCTCCCGCTGTAAGTGAATGAGGCTTTGGGGGGATATCTAGATACAATCTGTAACACCTCCCATAAAACCTAGTTTTTAAAACTGAACTGTCACACTTACTATTTTTATTCTATTGGAAGAGTTTATTAGATAATATAGTCAAATGAGTACATATAATTTCACTGTGATAAATAAGTACAAAATAGATTATGTGTGTGTGTATTATGAAGATATATGTCTATTATGAAGATGTTACTACCTGAGTACAACATACCTCTTTTAGGATAAGTGCTTACAATTCATCCCCCTTCCTATATTGAAGCTTCTACACCTGTGAAACATCCTGGGTTACTTTTCTGCATGACTCTGTCTTCATTCCTCAGTCAAGTTTTTATTGAAACACTTTCTTCGGTGTGTCTTAGACCCTCACAGTTCACCTGTATTTCTTACCTCGTCTCTTATTTTTCACAACATTTATTAACATCAGGCAGGTCATACATTGTGTAGATTTATCAAACTGCTGCCTTCTCATCATACTAGATGTAATCTTTGTGACTCCAGGGAATCCTGTGTAGTTTCACAATGTTCAGTATTGTTATTGACACATGCTAATCACAAAATGATGTTTTAATAAATAGTTCACTATTAAGAAAATGATAACAATATTAATGTTAATGAAATATCTAATAAGCACATGTTAACTGAGGTCAATATATGCCTTCTCATGTTGATCATTTTAAAAGATTACTTAGTAACTTTATGACAATATTAAAAAAAGCAATAACAATAAGAAATGAAAGCAGACATTACTTCAGAGGTGTTGCAGGGTTGGTTCTAGACAACCACAATAAACTGAGTTACAATTTTTATTTATTTTCTAGTGCATAAAAAGCCATGCTCATACTGTACTGAACTTTATGAAATTATGCTTAAAATGTACAAACCTTAATTTAAAATGCTTTATTGATAAAACGAAAATAAAATCTGAGGCTTTAGCAAATTGTAATTTTTTGTTATCAGAAGGTCTTGCCTTGATGTTAATGAGTCTTGAGCAGTTCAGGTGGAGATTGGCGAGAGTTGGGTTAGGAGGAGGAACTTCTTCAAGTGAGATGGAAATAAAATTTGGTACGTCAGTCTTCTCAGTCAAGCAAAATTTCCCTGTTAGATGCAATGCTGTTACAGGATAGGATTTTGCTACAGAATTTTCAAAATAAAAATCAACTAAATTTATGCATTTCTCTAAATACTATGTTATTTCAGCAACGTTGATAGCATCTTCCCCAGAAGTAGATTCTGTCACCCCTCAAGTTATTTTTTACATCCATAACAATTCCTCATCTGTTAAAGTTTTATGAAAAAGTGGGAGCAATTCAGATCCATCTTCAGGTTGAAAGTTTGATTCAAGTTCTCCTATTTTCATGACAAGTGCTGTAATTTCATCCCATGAAGCATGTAAAGTCAACTGTGAGGATCAAAGTCAGCTTCCTCCAAATTCCTGTTAATGTTGAAACTGTGAGTGCTTCTGAAGCCCACAGGTTCTGGGTTAATTCCTCCATCCTAGATGCTTACCATTTACTTTGCCCTGACCCATCAGGAGAGTTGCCATCTATGGCATGTATAGTTGTATGAAATAAATGTCTTAAATAATGAGCCTTGAAAGACAAATTTATATCTTAATCAGAGGATGCAGAATGTACATTGTGTTCACAGCCCTGAAAACAACCTTGATTGCACTGTGCATGTCAGACACAGCTCTTAGCTGATTACGAGGTGTGTTGACCATAAGCAATAACATACTGAGGGGCGCCTTCTTTTTCAGAGAAGTAGCTCCCCACAGTAGACACAAAATATCCAGTAGACCATGTTCTAAACTGGGATACTGTTAACCAAACGATCAGTTCATCTACAGAACACAGGTAGGAGATTAAATATACTTTGAGAGTCCCTGTGTGTAGGAGAATAAGTAAGCAATGACTTGCATTGAAAACCAAGAGCTGTGTTAGCACCTACCAAAAGGGGCACCTGCTCCTTTGAAGTCTTCAAGCCAGACATCCTCTTCTCTATACCTTTGAAAGTCTTAGCTGGCATCTTCCTCCGTGTAATGTTGTTTCAGACATTGTGAGTTCACTGTGTGATGTTTCATCAGTTCTCTTAGATCTAGATATCTTGTTGCAATTTTGTCAGCACATACTAATTGACATTGTGCTTTTTTTTAAATTCAATTGTTTGTTTGTTTTGTTTGTTTGTTTTTTGTTTTGTTTGAGAGTTTGTACCAGAATATGAAATGACTTGACTCATTTTTTCCTCTCCCACTACTCTCCCTGCAAGCCCCCCACACATTATGTGCATAAGCTTGGTTTCCTTTTTTTATTTATTACTATCACATTCTTTTTCCCTTCATTATTTACCCCTACAGCCTCTTTCCTTTTAAATATATTATATTTCCTGATATCAACTATATATACTCGAACTCATTTACATATTCATTTTCTCATACCAGAGAAAAGACACAATATTTACACATCTGTGACCTATTTAGGCTGTCTTGAAGGTACATCCATTTGATTATGAATGACTCAGCCCTATCATTTTAAGGGTAGAGTAATAGTCCATTCTATTAAAGAACCACATCTTCTTTATCCAGTCTCCAGGTAAAGGGGACACAGTGGCGTCCGCTGGAACCTACATTGTGCTTTTTAAAACAGAGCTTATAGATTTATTTATTTTATTTTTATTTATATATTTATTCATTTATTATTATTATTATTATTATTATTATTATTATTATTATTATGTTTTGTTTTATTTTTTTGAGACAGGGTCTTGCTTCATGGTTCAGGCTGGCCATAAGCTCAGCCTCTAACTCACATTACAGTAATCCTCCTGCCTCTGCCTCCCAAGTGCTGGGATTACAGGCGTGAGCCACCACGCCTGGCACTGTGGTATGTGGTACTGGTTGCTGCTGGGGTGAGTCTCCAAGCCCAGTATTGTTATGTGATTAACTGGGGATTGAACTAGGTTCCTTGCGCTTGCAAGACAGGCGCCGGAACCACTGAGCTAACTTCCCAGCCCATCTTATAGATTTATTTTGTGTTTATTGTTATGTGTTAGTGCATGTTTGCAGTACCTCATGATTACATTCAGCAAGAGAGTTGGTGCATGAACATGATTCATCTTAGTTCTTTCCATATTCTCCCTTCCTTTCCCCCTCACTTCTCGGTCACCTTCAATTTACAAATGTGCTTTTTACATTTTCAGGGTGGCTTATTTTTTAAAATCTCATGAACTCATCTATGCTAGCTTCAGATTTTTCTTCTGAAGTTCCCTTACCTCTCTCAGCCTTGAAGGGAGTTACAGCCTTGCTTAGGATCAGCCATCATCTTCATGGCAGGTTATAGAGGTTCAGTCTATCCAGAACATTACCAGTGGATGTCATTGAAATAAGGCTGTTTTACTTTCTCCGCATTTCTGTGTTCATGGCAATAGCATTTTGAATTTCCTTTGCCTTTACTACTTGGTTACTTAGCACACTGGACCTAACTTATAAACTCGTTTTCTTCACTGAAATGAATAATTGACTTAGAGCACAAGATTGGTGACTTTTCATTTTGTCTGAACACCACAGGATTATTAAGTGCCCTTCTGCAATAGTGTTGAATCTCAGGAAATAGAGGGGCACTCAGAATCAGAAGACACAAAACTGATTAAAGTTGCCGTTCTACATGTGAATGCTTGAACTTTCCTCCCAATTACAATACTTAACACCAGTGATCACTGGTCATCATACATTTCTAATGATACCAAAAATACCTGAAATACTGTGAGAATTACCAAAATGTGACACCAAAACATGAAATGAGTGCATAATGTTGGAAAAATTGTACTACTAGAATTAATTCACACCAAGTTGCTACCAACTTCCAGTTGTTTTTATAAAAGCAGAATAAAACACAAACAGTGTCTAAGCAGAACAATTAAAAAAAAAAAAAAAAGCTCAATGAAATGGAGTATGTCTCCAGTAGGCTTCACATTGACTTATTTCCTTAGATGCAAATATTTTCAACAGAAAGTCTATGAATGGTCTAAAAATGTTTTTACATCTTAGTTCAGATTGAATGGATTTACTATTTCCCAATAAACCTAGAATACCTATTTCTGAGTTGCATTCTAATGGTTTTACTGTAGCCTTGGACTGCACAGACTGTAGCTTCAACTTTGAGATTCAGCTGCATTGTATCAGCTATTGATGTATTTCATGGTCCTGAGTGACATCAATGCATTTCATCATGTGTCTGTTTTATCATTTTCATTAGTGTTTTGCTCTAGTTCAGTTCTCTTTGGTACAATTTATGAGGTCTCTTTGCCAACCCAGTTTTGTTTTATCTACTCAATTCAGCCTGTTACTTCACATACAATTGCTATAATATCCTCATACATTGGAAAGTCAATATCTTTTCAACAAATACTTCAGTTACAATTTGGATAGAGATTAGCACAGACAACTTGACACGCTGGTCACTATTATTCCTAGTAATATGCACATATTCCTGTTCCAAATCATTGTTGTCCTTTGCTCAATGTTTTACTGCATTTGCTCTTCTGTGAGATAAAAAGAATAGACTAAGAAAAATCAGATGATTTTTGCAGTAAAACCAAATTTTGAAAACATATCTTTATAATGATTTTAATGTATAATATAATACAGGTGACAAATAACTAGAAGTACACATATATTTTCTATAATATATTTGGTGGTAAAAATAGGGTATAGGCACAGGCAGTGGTTCTTAAGAAGTTATTATATCTTAGGCAGTGTGCTTAGTATATTGCATAAAATATGCATTCTGCACTACAGCCTTGTTAAGCAGTCATGAATTTATTATGTCTCCTTCACAAGAGAGGAAACTCAGAGACACCAAGGTTAAAAAAATTGCCTGGGTCTCACGACTGATGCTTTATTGGAACCAGAATTGAAATGCTTTTTTTAAAAAAAATTTTTAATCTTTATTGGTACATTACATATACACATCATGATTGTGGTTGGACTTCAGAAGTGGTCTCTGGATCCCAGCACTGTGCTGCCTCCCACATAATGGTGAATAACACAGCCACTGCCAGAGTGTCTGTAAGAGAAAGCAGCAAATGGCTCTGTCTTCACTGTGCTGGAAGCTTCGTGGGCAGAGTAAGGAAGAGATCCCAGAGGAGCACATCAGAAGAGGCAGCTCTGCCAGCTTTCATGGATGAAGAAGAAAATAGTGAGAAGAGAGACTTTGTTTGACTTGGTCATAGCAGTACCTGAGCCAAGAGAATGCACTGACCGGGCACTGTGGAATAATAGATCAGTTAAATGGAATATCTGAGCTGAATCTTAAAACTCTGTGTGTAAAATTCAGAAAATACCCCCTGAGAAGTCTCATAGGATTCAAATGTGAGATAGTCTATACACTTGTTTTAAACTCTTAAATTCTTAATTCAGTGTATCTAGAAGAATATATCACAGTTTTATTGACCAAGAATACTTACATGTCAAATCTAGTTATTTCAATGAGATTAAATTGGAAAAATAATGGCACAAATTACATTTTCCTTCAGCAATAAATAATCTCACATTTTCAGTTGAGTGATATAGCAGTTGGTACATGTAGGAAGATACAATTAAGTATTCATCAATAAGTTGTAATCTTATAATATAATTGTATGGGGAGGATTTTATGGGAAATTTTATTATGCAAGATATGAAAGCAAAACAAAGAAGGGAAGTATTTATTTTACAATCCATAAATATGGAACTGCGCATGGCTGTGCAATCTTATAACCAAGAACTCTGACGGCTGAGGCAGGGGGATGGCAGTGCGAGCTTGAGTCCAGCCTCAAACTGAGCACAAGCTCAGCATAAAGTACACAGAGAGACTCTGTCTAAAAAAAAAAACATACTATGGCTAGAATGCTTTAAAGTTGAGTTTATAAGCAAAAGAATAAAAACAAGATTTTTAAAGGGGAGTCTGTTTCTCAATAGCAGCCATTCTTCTTAGAGTAAGATGAGATCTCAGTGTTGATTTAATCTGCATCTCTCGAAAGACCAGCGATGTGGAGCATTTCTTCATGTGTTTCTTTCCTGCTTTCACATCTTCATCTGAAAATTGTCTATTCATATCAAATGGCCACTTTCAAACTGAGTCTTTAAAATTTGGGTGTCTGATTTTTTTAAAGTCATTTATATATTCTAAATAGTAGACGTTTGTCTAAAGATGTATAAATACTGTATCATTTTTTTCTAGTATGAGAAATGGAAAATGTAAATGATTTCCAGAATGTACGGTATATACTGTGAAATAGAAAGAAAATGTTCTAAGGGAAACTAACTGGGTGGGAGCAAGGGAAGCAAAGAAGGGGAAAAAGTTTGATAGAATGTGATCATAATGTTTTCCTAAAATATACCAATAAGCTCAAACAAAGGGGTGAGAGAAATCACTCGTTTTAAGCTAACTTCAAAGAATACTTGAACACATTCTCTGCACTCAAAAACCTCATTTCTTTCTATCTCAGCATGGATTATGAAGGGGATGCTTAAAAATGTGCAGCCTGGGTTGCTCCTATTAATTAAGACTTAACTAGTGCTGTATCCACACCTGGGCAAGTATACATTTTTTAGGGGTCAGCGATTTACCTCAGTGGCATTGCACCTGCCTAGCAAGTGCACGGTCCTGAGTTTGATCCCTAGTACTGAAAAACAGAAGAACAAAACAAGAATATAGTGTTTATACTTCTCTAGGTGATTTAAAACTAGTTATTGTTGATGACACCTAATCGTGGTCTCTACTACGAGTTAAAATCAGGATGTTATTTGCTGGAATGTATTAGTAATTAAGTAACAGTGTCTTTATGCCTCACCCACAGGACCTCACAAATTTCCCATTCTAGTAAACACCTATTGGAAAAATTGTCCTTGTCCCTGATGAATTTCTAATGAAAAATAATCAACATTGTACCACGTAGGCTAACTCTAGGAAGAGAAAATGAAATGCGTGACTATTCATTTTGTTCACCAAATGCTGTCATTTTATCACATCTGGAACTTATTTTGACTGAAGGTTATGATTTAGAATAGAAAAGATAACTATAAACAGACTGTGTACAGATGCATTAGCTAACACTAATTTAGATAATGTGGAAAAATGACACCATATTCTCAGGAAGAGGAGAGAATTGTAAATGTGCAAATTAGCAGAGCATTTTCTTGAATTTTAGTCATACCACAAAGCAAGTTAAAATGATAGCTTAAATTTTTAACATTATGAGATTAATACTATTGTTTAACAAACTGCTAATGTGCATTCAGGATAAGTATATGACCTAGAAATTATGATTGTCCAATTTGCTCTGTGATTTTTTTTTTTTTTTTTTAAACACAGGGTCTCGCTTTGTAGTTCAGGCTGGCCCTGAGCTCAGCCTCCAACTCACATCACAGCAGTCCTCTTGTCTCTGCCTCCTGAGTGCTGGGATTACAGGTGTGAGCCACCATGCCTGGCACTATGGTACATGGTTCTGATTGATGGTGAGTGTGAGTCTCCACACCCAGTATTGTTATATGTGATTACTGGGGGTCAAATCTGGGACCTTGTGCTTGCAAGACAGGCTCTTGAACCACTGAGCTAAGTCCCCAGCCCTACTTGTGATGTTTTATTCACACTTTTCTACTTATGAAACCAGCGGGCACTTAGCTAAGACTCATAGTGGAGAATCTGCCATCACATGGCATGTAGCCATGAAGCATTTTGTATTTGTATACTCATCTAATTTGTTTTGGGGCAGAGACTTGGGATTCACTGGTTATTGGGTTTAAATACATGTCCAACCACTTATTTATTTTAAATGTTAAGACACTTTTATGCTAACTCATGAAATGGCCCAGGCTGCACCAGAACTTATGACTCTATTGTTTCTGCCTCTCATAGTTCTAGGAATGCACACCAATGCCAGCTGACACAGCTTGGACTTCATCGCTAGCTAACTAGCTGAAAACACTCAATTCAAGGGGATATATTTTTTTCCCCTTAAAATCACACTTTCTTCTAGAATTATTTCTAGTTTTCTTCTAAAAATTGGCTGTCATATTCTTTAACCTTTTGTGAAAAAAATTATGTTTTTGCTTTTAAAGTTAAAATTTACCATACTACATTTCCATAGCTTTCCTAGTGCTATCCCTTATGTCCTTTAGCTTTTCTATATACTTGTAACAGATATAAGAGAAAGATATTCTTAGTAAGCACTATTTCATTTAGCCCAATATTGGAAACTTTGTGATTGCCAATAAAAACTGAAATGTCCATTTAGAGCAATACTCCACAGTATTGCAGCCAGTTTCTGGGGTTCTGCGCACTCATTCTAGAGATTCTGTCCAGGTTTTTCTTGTCATGAAAAATAATCAGACAAAAGAGCAAAAGGCAGGAAGGTGGTACATATGTGAAAGGTGAGTAAAGGAGCATGAACTGCAGAGAGTTCAGGCCATCTAAAAGGACACTCTGCGGTGGGAGTGGACCACTGTGAGAAAACACAGAGGCCCAGAGCCTAATGATGGTCATCTTTTGTATCTCCACCTCTTTAGGCTCAAGGCAAGGTCAGGCTCACCCTTCCAAAACCTCCTTGAGTTTTCCTGAGAAGAACTGAAGACAGCATCTCTGATTGGTCCCAGGTGATGGGCTCTGGGAACTTTTTTTTGCACATTTCTTGAGTCTCTATCATTAATGAAGCATACCCACTGGCTCACCCCCTCCTGCCTTGGCCTAATCCCCACCTTAGTACATTTATAGATAAAGTAATACACAGCAATGCAAATTATGAAAGTTACAATTAAAATAATGGACAATTTTCAAGTTGTCAAGGAAAAGGAGAACTAAGATGGCACATAATACAGAGATTCATCAATATACAGTAAAAATGTTGCCAACACTAAAATAGTCTTTTACAAGGCAGGACAGTGGTAGCTGGGGATGAGGTAGGGTGAGGAAGCAGTTTATATTGGTAGTAACTACAGAATAACCAACCAGGTACATCTGTGTGCAGAACTTCTTTTTCTTGATGTAGATTCTAACTGTTTGAATTGGCATATCTTCATAGATGAGAAACTTTGCAGTGCATACATTTTTCTCCATTGCTATTATATTTTAATAGAATTTTACTTTAAAATCCAAAATTTTGAAAGAATCTAAATTGCAAATTTAAATATAATAAACATAGATATTTTCCCTATTTTTCTGGTATTTTCTTAAAATAAAATACAGAGAAATATGAAATTTGTGGTGATTACAAAGTGGAAACTCTATTTCTAGTATTAAAACATCAATATGCACATAAATCCATAATAAAATACAATCTGAGTTTCATATTTATATCATCTCAACTAACAATATTCAGTGGGCATTTTAGTCATGTGGGTCAGTGAGAAATCTAGAATTCTATTTATTTATTTATTTTTAAATTTTTGGAGACAGGGTCTCACTTTGTAGTTCAGGCTGGCCCTGAGCTCAGCCGTCAACTCACAGAAATCCTCCTGCTTCTGCCTCCCAAGTACTGGGATCACAGGCATGAGTCTCCATACCCGAATTATTTTATATGGTTACCTGGGATCAAACCCAGATCCTTGCACTTGCAAGGCAGGCACTAGAACCACTGAGCTAAATTCCTAGCCCAGAGAGATCTCATATTGTTGTAGAACTGTCATTGTCCTACTTTTTTTTTAATCATCTGACAGACTCCTTAAACTTTTGGACTTATATATCTCTGTACATACTCAGTGATTTAAAAATAACCATCAGGGGAAAATGTGAAGTTGGTAAGAAGTGCAAAAAGTGAAACTTAAGGTGTCTGATAATGAGACACTTGACCCATCTTAGAATTTATTGGGAATTATAGAAAATACCTTTTTGAGAACTTCTATATGTCACATGATAAGTAAATTATAAAATTACTAAATTGGCATTAATATTATCATAATTTAAAAATCGTTAGTATAAGAACATATATTTTCCTGATTTTGTCAAAGTGGATTTTTTTTACTGACTTTTACCTTTTAAAGAGGTAAATCATGCTAATTAATTCAAGTAGCAGAGCGATTGCTTGTTTTCATGCATCAGAGGATAGCCTACTTTATATTTATATATACTATCTGAAGAACTGCTGAATGCTCATAGAAAAGAATGGTATCTTTTTAAAGAAATGGTAGAGCCTTAAGGAAGAAGAACATCATTTAAATGCAAATTTGAAGAACACAAGACAAAGAGATTTTAAAGTTTTCTAAGCGTCTATATAACTAGAAAATTCTATCCTCATTTTTTTTTTTAAATTTGAGTATGGCTGTTTTTGTTTTCTCATGTGAAGTTGTTTCTGTATCATTTCCTTCCAGGATTTAGAAATGTATTCTTAGGAAATTTGCATGTGTATATATGTGTATCACTGATTTATGTAACGTTTAAAGACAATCAAATATACATGTAAGATACCTCAAGATATACCTGTTCCCTGAAATTTTGGAATGTCAAGACAGTGGTGAAAGTCAGTATGGTTAAAAGCAATTTAGTGTCAGTCTCTCTTTATTTGCATTTATCTTATTTTCCACTCTCTTTCTAGGAGTTTTTCAAGAAAACTCAAAAACTATATTGAATAATTATTATAAAATACTGGAATTCACTGTGGTTCATACTCTTAAAAGTTGTCTCCAAAAAAAAAAAAAATCTATATAAAGGAATAACTCTTCTAAAACGTTTTCAGACCTTCATAATTCAAATATATAATCTGTGTCTTTTAATTTGCAAAAGAATATGAATAGTATTTGAAGTAGATTTTCTCATTTTCATACAGACGATTCTTAAATGAGTCCAGATGAATAATTTTGATCAGAATGTAAGGAATATGCTTTATTATTGATTGCTCTCCAGTGAGGAAGTGTTGCTATCCCAAATGGTTTAACTTTTCTTAGAGATAATGAGCATTATGGGTATGAGTTGCAGTTGATTAACTATTTTTAAAATTCAGATGTTGTTACTTTTAAGGACAGTTTTGTAAACACTAAACAATGCAGTGCCTTAATTTCATAAATTGCAGTCTTCCACCAGTGCACCATTTTTATATCATACTGCCTACTCTTGTCCTTTGAGAGTCGTTCAGGAATTGGCATGGCCAGTTGCTCCTAATTCTATTATGAAGAGAAATGAATCATGACAGCAGGTTAAATGACTTTCTGAAACTTAAAAGAGTAGTAGTTCTTTGAGTCAGGACTAAAATATGTGTCTTCTAAATGATTTCTTTCTTCTACCCCGCTGTGGGAGCCCATAATTATGAACCCCAACCTCAGGGACTGAGGCTGGAGGATCTCTGCCAGTTTGAACCCAGCCTGGGCTACATAACTAGTCTATCTCTATAAAACAAAAACAAAAATAATTATTTGTCTCTTGTTTTCTAACACATTTAAAATCAGCACTCAGTTCAGATCAGTAATTTCTGAAATGTTTTATCTATCACAAAACCTACTCAAATATATAATATGAAAAAAATACTGGGACATAAATTTTCACATTTCTTTACTTCTGATAGAGCATTAGCACAACACATGTGCATTTTCAACCTTTCATATATTTACTATTGTATGATGACTAATACTGATAATTTAATATACTTTCTGAAGCAACTTTTAAAAGAGGCAGAAACTGACTGTAAAATTCCTACTCAGAGACAAAAATGAAGCTAATAGTGTCTTTTTAACCTAAATATACAACTTAGTTTAAAATAAAATAAAACAGAAGTCAGAAATGAAAATGACTTTGAAAATATCATTGATTCATACATCTGTATATTATAATTACAAATTTAAATATCTAAAATTTTTTAAAGGCAATATTTCATTTTAACTGGTAATTTATTTATCAATTCAGATAATTATCATACACTATATTTATTTTCCTGGTGTAATATGATTTTTTTTTTTTTTAGGTTTTTTTGAGACAGGGTCTCACTTAGTAGTTCAGGCTGGCCTTGAGCTCAGCCTCAAACTCACATCACAGCAATCCTCCTGCCTCTGCCTCCTGAGTGCTGGGATTACAGGCGTGAGCCACCACGCCCGGCACTGTGGTATGTGGTACTGGTTGCTGCAGGGGTGAGTCTCCACACCCAGTATGGTATGTGGTTACGGAGGAATCAAACCCGAGCTCTTGCTCTTGCAAGACAGGCACCAGAACCACTGAGCTAACTCCCCGGCCCGTAATATGATTTTTGATATATATTGCACTCTTCTGAAAAAAAAAAAAAAAAAAAAAAAA
>PVIR01019729.1:0-31581 GCA_004026965.1 Petromus typicus
TATAGGGGGTGGAGACCCCAGGAATGAAAGGGCCGGAGAAAGGATTGCCCTAACTGTCCCTTCCCCGTAGGTCTCTGGGGGTCCAGATCAGGCCCTGCCCGCCCTTCTTACCACCCCGGGGGCGGCGCCTGCCCGCCCAGTGCCCTCCCTGCCCCTGCGCCGCAGGCTTCTCTTGGCAGCAGAACAGAGGGCACTCAGAGCGGGTGGCAACTCGCCCCGCCATGGGCTCGGAGCGGCGGGCGATAGGCGCTGGGGGGACGCGCAGATAGACAGACAGATAGCGCGGCCCTCGCGCCCCCGCCCCCACCTTTCCCACGCGGCAGCCGCCTCAGGGCCCGGGCTCAGCGCGCCCGGGCTCCGTCCCTGGGCGGACAGCGACCCCGTCCTCGCCAGCTGCAGTTCCGGCGCTGCAGGTTGTGGCTTTGGACAGGGATGGGGAGACCTTCGCAAGCTCCCTGGACTGGCCGGGTCTTCTCAGGGGACCCCTCCGCCAGGGCGGGCAGGACGCGGAGCACGGGGGATGTAGAGCCCGAAAGTGACCACGAGGTGGCGCGCTGGCACTGCGTGTGCTCGGGTTCGGCTGGGCTAGGCCTGGCCAGGGGGCAGGCTGGGGAGGGGGCGCGGTGAAGTGAGGTTGAGAGAAGCTCCCCTCTACTGGAGACAGGCAGGGAGCAAAAGTGGTGTGGGAGGAAGAAATGAGCCGGTCGTCAGAATAGCCAGGATGGCTCGGGAACGGGTGTGTGGGCCAGCAGGGCACAGTTGTGGGGGTCCCCAAGAAAGGTATTCTCTCATCAGCAGAGCTCTCGTGATGGGGCTTCGTGGCGCCCAGTACTAGGGACTGGGGAGGAACTGAGATGTCCACACACCTGCACCACACACCCGGTGCGGTTCCCACAGACCCCTCCGCACACGCCGCCCTGCGCCCATCTGTACTCTGGGAGCGCGAGGCCATTACCTCTCGCCAGGCCCTGCGCTGGGGCAGCTCCATTCTGCGCAGAATTTGCCCTCAGACTACTAAAGCTCGGGACACTCCCGCACAAGGTTCAGGAACATCGACCCTGGCTCCTCCTTTGGCCACACCATCCCTGGAACCGGCTCCCATAGTTTGAGAAGTGTCTCTGGCATTGCCCTCAGGGTCCCCCGCCCCTAAACCCACCTAGTGTTACCCTGTAGGGTCCTCCAAGGGCCAGTTTAGGATTTCCATAAGCCCAAAGTGATTTTGTTTGGTGGGCCCTGACTTTTTTAAAAAAATTGTTTTATGGTTGCATTACTATAAAGATAACATATTAATATAGCAAACATTTCCTTCAACCTAGAAATTTTTTTTCCGCTTGATTTTAAGACGGAGATAGTCTCATGAACCCTGGTTCCTTAGCACGCTACCTGTCACGAGCAAAGTGATCACACACACACACACACACACACACACACACACACACACACACACACACTTTGGGCCCCCTCTCGCCACAAACCTCAAGTGGGAAAATTCCCTTCCTTTCTCATTTCCTCTAAGCCCACCCCACCTAAAAAGACACAGACAGAGAGGCAGGCAGACAGATCCTGCAGTGGTCCCCACCCCTCATTCAGAGGGGTTAGCTGGAGGAGAGTCAAGGCGTGCGTGTGCGTGCGTGTGTGCGTGTGTGTGTGTGTGTGTGTGTGTGTGTGTGTGTGCCTGCGTTTTGGGTAACAACAAAGACTGGGGGGAGCGAGAGCGCCTGGGCATGTTTTGCCTCGAAGGCAGGACTCGCAGCCAATCAGCGCGCAGGAGCCTCCCTCGCGACTCCAACATTGAGTCTATAACCGGCTGGCCGGGCGGAGCTGGCTGCATTTGTGGCTTGGGACGCGAAGCGACCGCCCGACGGCCGGCGATGGTCTAGGCGCCCTCGGCCGCCCCCTCCCCAGCCGCGGCCGGCCCTCCCCGCGCGCCCCCCGCCGCCTCCCGCGCACACGTCCGCGGCCAGCCAGCCGGGGGTGCGGCGCCCGCCAGCATGAGCGGCTCCTTCGATCGCAAGCTCAGCAGCATCCTGACCGACATCTCCAGCTCGCTGAGCTGCCATGCGGGCTCCAAGGACTCGCCCACCCTGCCCGAGTCCTCGGTCACCGACCTGGGCTACTACAGCACGCCGCAGCACGACTACTACGCGGGGCAGCCGTACGGGCAGACCGTGAACCCCTACTCCTACCACCACCAGTTCAACCTCAACGGGCTCGCGGGCACGGGCGCCTACTCGCCCAAGTCGGAATACACCTACGGGGCCTCCTACCGGCAGTACGGCGCCTACCGCGAGCAGCCGCTGCCCGCCCAGGACCCAGGTGAGGGCGGGCGCCGGGCGGGCGGGCGCAGCCGGGCAGGTTCCCGGCGCCGAGACGGGCGGGGACGGGAAGCCGAGCCCGAGGACGGCTCAGGGGCAGGAACGTCCTGCCCGAGCCCAAGGGGGGCTGGACGACCGCAGAAGGCGGGCTACCTCCCGTCCTGGGCTGCGCACGCCTCCGGCGCGAGTCGCGCTGTGTGCCGCGGGCTCGGCGAGGACCTGGTGAGCCGCCAGCCCCGGGGTCGCAGCGTCTCGCGGGGATCCGGGGCTCCAGGCCGTGCCCGGGACGCAGACGGGGAGACCGAGGAGCGAGGGGCGCGAGGAAGAGGAGGACAGCGAACTTAGGGGGGCGAGAGGAAGCGGAGATGGAGAGGGCGAGAAAGAGAAAAGTGGAGAGCAGGAGAGAAACGAAGAGGCAGCGAGAGTTAGGGAAGATAACAGGAAAGGAAGAGAAGAGGAGGGAGTTAGGCAAGGGAGGAAGAAAACGGGAAAGAGGGAAAGGAGGAGGAAGAAAGTATTCTGGGACTTTTCTGAAAATGTAGAATTAGTTTAAAAATAGACAAGGTTAGGAGGCTCGGAGAGCGACGAGAGAAGCAGCCCCCGGCCCGTACGGTGTGTCTGGGCCCCGAGCCGGGGCGACCCGAGGGCGTGGGGCGCAGCACCGTGGTCGTCGCCGACCGCCGGAGGCTGCTGGGCCGGCCCGGCGCTCCCGGCGCTCCAGGGCTGGCGCTGGGCTGGGAGCGCCGCATCGTGGGCGGCCCGCTGTGTCGCCCTAGCTCCTGCTTCCAGCGCGGCCTGGGGCGAGTGAGGGGCGGAAGGGGCGCCTTCCGAGGGGCGCCGGAGTCGCAGGCCAAGGCTGAACTGTCCCCCACCCGTGCGTCCCGCAGTGTCCGTGAAGGAGGAGCCGGAAGCCGAGGTGCGCATGGTGAACGGAAAGCCCAAGAAAGTCCGAAAGCCGCGCACCATTTACTCCAGCTACCAGCTGGCCGCCCTGCAACGCCGCTTCCAGAAAGCCCAGTACCTGGCGTTGCCCGAGCGCGCCGAGCTGGCTGCTCAACTGGGCCTCACGCAGACACAGGTTGGTACTGGGCCGTCGAGAGCCTGGGGCCGGGTGGGAGCCCCGGACCCAGAGTCCACCAGGCACAGGCAAGCCTGGCTGAGCCCTGCAGGCTCTGGGAACCCTCGCATCTAGAATTCTGTAGATAGGTCCTACTTAGGGTGTGTGTGTGTGTGTGTGCACGCTCAGTTGTGATCCTTTGCAATGGTGTGTGTCTGGCAGGGAGAACTCCTTGTCTCTCCACTTGGAACCCCCAGATCCTGAGAGGCCCCGCCGTGTGTGGCTGGAAGCACAGCAGTCCACCATGTGCTTTTCATCCGAGGCTGTGTGGGTGTGCAGAAAGGGTGCCCCTGGGCATTGTGCATGTGCGTTTGCTGCACATCACTGTGTGGTACACGAGGATGCGACTTCAGGAGAGGTAGGGGCTGCTCCCCAGTAGCACAGGCTAAACCCTGGGGACCCGGTGCTCAGCCTTGCCTCTGTGGAGACTCAGGACACAGAGCCCGATGCCTCCCTCAGCCTGTCGCTGAAGCCCCCAGCAGCCCATCCCTGCCCAGGGAGGGGTGAAGACGCCCGGCCGGCTGCAGGTGTTGGCAGGCGGGCCCTGTCGCGGCTGCGTGGGGCCCTGTCCGCTGGGAATCTGGGTCACCTGGTGAGGAGCTGACTCACTGTTTGTGCCAGTCATGGGGTGGGGAGTGGCAGGGGGATGGGGAGATGCCCCAGGGGAAATTCGGGGAGCCCTGGCTCACCTGCTCCTGAGTCCCCAGGTCACCCCCACTGCGGAGCTTGAACCCAAGAGGATGTGGCGCCCAGATGCGTGTGAATGTGGGTGCGAGCTGTTTATCTGGCTGGATCTGTGTACGCGGAGCTCCGGAGTCTGGTGTCTGGGAGGCTGTGAGTGGGTGCGTGGCCAGCCACGGAGACGTGCGTGTGGGTGTGTGTTTGTGTCTGTGCGCACTTCTGTTTGTGGCATCTCGAGTGAATGAAATGCCTCGAACTGCCCTTGTCTTACCGGGTACGTTGGTCTGTTGAGAGCTGGCTGTATACTGGGCTGTGCACTCGATTCCCATAGTGACCTGCGAGCTAACGCTGTCACTGTCTCCGTTCGGAGAGGAGAGGAAGACGGGACTAGAGAGGTTAAGCAGTGTGCCCGAGGTCACACTTAGCAAGTGGCAGAACAGACCTGGGCCAGGCAGTCACAGGTTCCTGGCCTCCATTCTAGACAGGATAAAGGGCTGCTGGCTGGGGACTGGGGACTTTGGACGCCTGCTTTCATCCAATGGGGCTCCCATCCCCATCCTGAGTGCTGACCAGCTGCCCTTTCTTCTCCGGCCCAGGTGAAAATCTGGTTCCAAAACCGCCGCTCCAAGTTCAAGAAGCTGTACAAGAATGGGGAGGTCCCCCTGGAGCACAGTCCCAACAATAGTGACTCCATGGCCTGCAACTCCCCGCCGTCGCCAGCCCTCTGGGACACCTCTGCCCACTCCACGCCAGCCCCTGCCCGCAGCCAGCTGCCCCCACCGCTCCCGTACAGCGCCTCCCCCAGCTACCTGGACGACCCCACCAGCTCCTGGTACCACGCACAGAACCTGAGCGGACCCCACTTACAGCAACAGCCGCCACAGCCGGCCACCCTGCACCACGCCTCCCCAGGACCTCCACCCAACCCGGGGGCTGTGTACTGAGCCCCACCCGGCTTGTGCCTCAAGAAGGACGCCAAGACCAGGCAGAAGCGCCTCCGTCCAGCAACACTCAGGTATCACCGAGGAGTGCAGGGGAAGGAAAGGCCAGCTTTCCCCATCCTTGCCCGTCCTCCAAGGGACCCAAGAGTTTCCAGATGAAAGTGGCACGGACCGTGAATGTCCCCTGAACCTCCCTCTCCCTGCTTAGAAAGGGGGGGTGCCCTCCAGATGTGGGCACATCCGCCCCGGGGGACCAAGGTGCCCCTTCTGCTCTGGAAGTGGACTGGCGCTCACGGTTCCTCACCTTCGAGCACCTCAAGCCTAACCACTCTGCAGACTGGAGCCCAGGGCACAGGGACACTGGAGCCCAAGGCACAGGGACACTGGGCGTGTTTGCAAGCTGAGCCTGGGCCGGGGCACAGGCACGGTGGATCTTGACCTCTGCCATGCTGGACTCCTCCTGAGCGACCTAGGCCGCCCCTTCCTGCACGGCCCTCCTGCCAAAAAGACATTGGACATCACGCCATCGATGCAAGGTGGGGCCTGACCTGGCCCCGCTCTTCTAGCCCTCCTTCAAGATTTGAGGGTTCAACCAAAGAAAACCCCCCAAGTGAGGGAATCTTTACTATCTGGGGGCTTTCGGGGAAGAAGTAGTGAAGCCATCACCCCTCCCCAGCTGCTGGGAGAGCGACTCCCAGATCTCTTCTAAGGACTCCATCCACTTCTTCCTCTGTGTACAGGACTCTGCGCAACCTTGGTTTTAAAAGCTGTTGAAAACTAAGAAAACAAAGGGCATTGTTACCAGATAGGACTAAATCTCCCCTTTGGTGGGCAGCTCCGTGTTGCCCCCCGCCGCCTCTCCTGCCCCTCTCCAGTAAGTCAGCGCATTGGGCAGTACAGCTCAATCTCCGTGGAGCCATGCCAGGCGAGACGAACCCCTAGACACCCCCTTTCCGATGGCCTTGGAGATAGATTGCTCCACTGAGCTGGAGAATTTGGGGTGAGTGTGGCTCTGCGGGAAGGGGAGGGCTGTGACCCAGTGCCTTAGGGTGAGGGTTTGGTGCCAGGAGGGCTGGTGGTGATACCCCTCCCTGGCTAGCGTCCCCCCGAAGCCAAGTCTCCACCCCTGATGTGGTAAAACATCGAAGAAAAGGAGAGGTAAAAGACTGTAGCTATATATATAGTATGTATTTTTTTTAAGAGCAAGAGAGAAGCGGCCTCCTCCCTCCTGTGGTTTCCTATTTATGTGACCCTTTTTCTCCTGGATGGATCCTCCTATGTGCTGAGCGGAGAAGGAAGTGGGCTCCGGCCGGACTTGGGTTTCGTGGGAGGTGTAGGAGCACGAGTCGTGGTGGGCCTCCGAGGCTCGCCCTGGGGGACAGGAACGAATCCAGCTCCCACCCCTCCCAGCCTTCTCAATTCTGCTTTCTTACTGGACCCATCTTTATATATAATGTTAATAAAAAAGAAGAAAGGAACTGCTGTCTTCTTTGAGCAGGAGGCTGGTGGCAGGCAGGTCTTAGGAGGGAGGCTTGGGACTAGGGGACCTCCTGGACCCTGGTGGCTCCTGGCGGGGGGGAGGCAGGGACTGTGGGACTCAGTGCAGGACACGGGGCCAGTCCTGGCTGCGGGTGGCAAGTGCCTTGGCCCTGTGGCTGCCCCAGGTCTGGGCTCCAAGCTGCAGCCTCCCTGACTCCGTGTTCTCTGCCAGCAGCTGCCCTCTGCCACTGCCGTTGCCAGGTCACCTCAGGGCTGCTCTTTGATCTTGAGCGCACACACAGACATGCTTGCACACGCGTGTAAACCCCCTGTCCACACCCAGGCATCCCTGCCCTCGCCTCCCGTCTGTCCCTCCCAGCTTGGGGTGAGGGTGGGGCCTCGGGCGGGGAAACCCCGCTGGTCCCACAGCTGGTGGGGACCCTGCCAGGCTGGGAGAGGAGCAGAGGGGTGGGGTGAGGTCTGTGTTCACCTGTTCCGGGAGCCTTGGCAATAGCAGGGCCTCCCTCTGCCTCTGGGGAGAGCTGGGGTGGAAGAGGCCGTGGGGGGCCACGTCTGGGCACAGGTGGCACACTTCAGAACTCGCTGTGTGACATACAGCGACATCTATCTGTTACTGCCCATCCCTAGGCTCCCACTCGAGGCCAGGGGTTGTCATCTGCAGGGGCCTCTGAGGACACAGACATACATCTGAGACAGGAGCATCAGACAGAGAGAGCAAAGTCCAAGTCACAACACTCAGGGAGATCCAGGGCCACAACACGCAAGTACACGAACACGCTCAAGCCACTCGGGCATCACACACACACACACACACACACACGGGCAGCTCCCAGTAATGGAAAATCTTGTTTAAAGAATCACCACTCAGCAGCCAAAGTGACCCAGCCCAGTTGAGCCTCCCAGCGCAGGCCTCGGTGTCCTCATCTGTCAAATGGGGTAACAGCCCCCACCCTGTTGGTCTCTGGGGACCTTGGGAGACACCAAGCTGAGGGAGGATGAGAAACTAGGACCTCAGGGTGCAGAGGGGACTTGGACAGACAGTCCCAGGCCGCAGAGGCCAAGTCCTCCCCCAGGTCCAAGGGAGGTGCCCCCTGCTCTCCCCACACTGTCCCCCGCTCCAGGGAGGCAGAAGGGAGGAGTCCTCAGCCCACGGACGCCAGCGGGCTGCAGAGGGTTAAGGGCAGCTGCCAGGCGGGGCCAGCTGAGCAGTTTGGTTGGAGGGCTGCGTGCAGCAGGAGCAGGAGGCGGCAGCCGGGCAGACTCGCTGGAGACACTGCATTTTATTAGGGCTGGGCTGCCAGCGAGGGAGGGCGAAGGGAAAAAAGGGCAGAAAGAGAGAGGAGGGAGGAGGGAGGCTGGGCAGGCAGGCGGCATGAAAGGGTGTTGTAAGTTCCCTAATTCCTCCCAGCTCTGTCAGGCTGGCCTAACTGCCCGGGTGACCTTCCGAGGGGTCAGTCCCACCCCTGACCTCTCCTTCTTCCTCTTCGCGCCGCCAGGTCGCCCTCTTCACCACCCTGCTGAGGGACAGGGGCTTGGGGGGGAGACGGGCAGCAGGCCAGGGTGGGGCGACTCAGCTGGTCTCTGCTGGACTCCTTACTACACCCACTACCTTGTGACAATCTTGGGGAAGGAAGGGAGCCTCGGGAACCCCGGGCTGCCGCGAGGGTCACTGTTCTCGAGTCTCGGTGACAGCTCAGCTGGCATCTGCTAACCTGCTACCCTGCCAGGCGCTTGACATGTGACCTTCACACAGCAGCTTGGCAGGTGAGTGTACAGGGCCCATTTTTCAGCAGAGAACACTGAGTCTGAGGGAGTAGGAGTCGCACTTAGCATGCATATGGCTCTGGGTTCATGAGGAAAAAGAAGGGAAGAAGGGAAAGCAAAGTAGAGCTCAGTCCCTGCCAAGGTCACATACCAAACTACCTGACTGTAAGACTGGAACTCAGGTCTATACAGGGGACAGGTGTTCTTTACCAGCGGCTTTTCTGCGTCAGTTTCCCAAGGTGTCTGGGGCAGAGGTCAGAGAGCTGGAGCTCCTACAGCTCCGTCCCCCCTCGCTGGACTCTGGAAGCAGGGTGATTGGCGGGGAGGCCAGGGTGGGCTCCGTGGACAGGTCCTCAGAAAAGCTCCACACTGTGGGTAGGAATATGTGAGCCACCATCAGTCTGCCTACATTTGAAGTCCGCCTCCGCCCCGCTGCTGGCTCTGTGACTTTGTGGAAGTCACTTAACCTTTCTAAGCACCTCCCTAGCTGAGCTGGAAAGAGACTTACACTGCAAGGTCAGAGCAAGTGCTGACTTAGCGAGGCTCCCTGAACGCGGTGAGCCCCGCCGGGAAGCTTGGCCCGTGGTGACCGGGCATCTCCAGGTCCACTCAGGAAGCAATAGGTGAGCTGGACCTAGTGGCACAAGCGTGGAAGTCCAGCACGCTGAGGCCGAGGCAGGAGGACCCCAATTCAAGCCCAGCCTGGCCAACTTAGCAATTTAATGTGACCTTGTCTCAAAATATAAACTAAGGAAAGGCCTACAGACGCAGCTCAGCAAGAAGGCTTTGGAACAAATGAGACAGTATTTACCAAGCTGCTGCATGACACAGACGGCCAAATGCTGGGAAAGGAAAGCACAGACCCGGTGCTCGGAGCTCCGGGGCCGGAGGAAGTGGCATCTATGTTATGCTTGGAGGCAGAAGGGAATGCGGCAGGCAGAGGCAGGAAGGTCTGGGGAACAGTCTCCCAGGGGCCTCGGTGGAGGGACTGCCTTCAGGACTCCAAGCGCCAGGCGGGTGCTAAGGGGAGGCAGGAGCAGGCGGGAGGCCCTGGGACGGCTCCCTGAGCACTCAGCCCACTCAATGGAGCGAGCTCCTGCCCCTCTTGCCAGGGGGAGCCCCCAAGAAGATGGTCCCGTGGTGTCCCCCTTCTTTACTACGGGGCCTCAGAGACCCTATCCAATTCCCATCCCTCCCACCTCTTCCTCAACCCCAGGGAGCACCTGGAGGCTGGGATAAGGTGAGTGAAATGCGGCACAGCTGAGCGGGGACCCCTGCGCGTGGGCGCCCCACACACACACCCCGCCTCCCAGCCCCAGCTCTGCAGCCCCAGGTAAGGGCCCAGGTCGGCGAGGTGGCAGAATTGCATCAACTCAGCCCGGAGGGGGGCCTTCAGCCAGCACCTTGGCCGATGTTGTTCCAGCTTTAATTGCAGCGTTAATCACCTTAATAAGCTGTTTACCAACCATCCAACAGCCTGAGATGGAGAAGCCAAAAAGTGCTTGGAGATGAGCTTCCTCAGCCCCAGGGAAGGGGCAGGAGGACTTGGAGGGCTCTGGTGGGGCTCCGGGCACAAGGGGAGGCGCTCTGGGGAGCAGGTGAGGGCCGGAAGTCAGGCAGGCCGGGCAAGCCCTTCCACGGAGCCCAGCACCCTCTCCCGCGAAGGCCTTCCAGTCACAGGTCATTTCCTCAGGAAACTTTCTTGAAACTCCAACCCAGGTCCCCAGCCCCAGTCTTTCCCCTCGGTCACCCTGTCACCACCAAGTCTGGGCTCTTTCCAGGCCTCTGTGGCTGGCTCTGTCCGGCGCAGCCTGCCTGGTGTCTCCTTTGCTGCTCTTCCCAGGCGTGTGGCACAGACTGAGCCTAGAAGATACTTTGTTCAGCTTGGGGGGAGTCACTGGGCTGGGGGAAGGGTCCCAGGGACACCTTTTACCAAAGTCCCCGGGGACAGAGCTATTCACCCTGGGGCTTCACATGGGCTGCAGGAACGGGGCGTTCAGGAGACAGCAGATGCACACAGATAAATACAACACGCTAGAGTGCTCTGGGGACCCCTTGCACTGTCCTCTCCCAGCATCACAGAGAGGACAGTGACTGGCCCTGTCCAGGCTGCCAGGGGTTGAAAGGTGACTGGAGGAACACCTGCACCCACTGCCCAGTCCCGTGCAACTTCAGGAATCAAGTGCAGAACTCCATATCCGGTGTTCTGTCCTCCGCCCATCAGGACGCAGAGACTGAGTGACTTCCCCAGGGTCACACAGCGGAGGGCACACAGCAGGGCTCCTCTGCCCACCCCTGGCCTCACCTGGACAGGACCCTCTAACCTCTGTAGACCTAAACTCAGGTGCTGGACTACAAAGAGCTCACCCCAGGGACTGGAAGTCCTGCCCCGCCTCTCTGTCAGCCTGGACCCTAAATGAAAGGCTTCTTGGAGACAACCTAGAGCCGGACTCAGTCTGCCAACCAGGTAGTCAGGGGAAGCTCAGAGGCCTGGGACACTCTAAGGAAGGGCCTGAGGTCTCCCTGCCAGAGCAGGTCTCCCTGAGAGAATGGGGGGCAGAGCTGGGGAGGGGCCGCAGGGGAGGGGGAGCCCTGAGGCCCAAATTCCTCTCCTGTCTCCCCCGGGGCAAATTGGAGCAGGACAGGAAGGGTGTGCTGAGTAAGCAGGAACCAGACTCCACACCCTGAGGATTAGCCGGTGGGGGCGGGGCGTCCCCCACCCGGCCAGGCGCCCCGCACCTGGCAAACAGCAGCGGCCACCCTTCCTTGCGCATGGAGGGTGCCCGTCACGTCAGGCAACGCGTGTGGCACTGTCCCACACCCACCCCCAGGGCCAGCCAGACCTGGCCTGAGCCCAGGAATCCGTGATGGGGACGGGAGGATGAGGTGTCCTCAGTGCAGAGGGGAGGCCACAGGGGCCAGGCTAGGAAGGACAGAGAAGGGAACTGCTCCTGCGAACAGACAGATCCACCCCTCGGGGCAGGAAAGGTGCTAGGTGAGGACCTACTGTGTGCTATGGGAGCAGCTTTCACAACACTGGCTCACTTAAATTCCCTCCAGCTGCAAGGCCAGCCTCATCTCACAGGTGCGCTAACAAGCTGTGCAACCTCGGGTTTGTCACCTGGCCTCTCTGAGCCTTACTTTCTCTCACTAATAACATGGAGCTCATCATATCTCTCTTACAGGGCTCCTGGGGAAATTAAATGAGATAACACATATAAAGGGTGTAGCACAAAACTTGACACTATTATGGGAACTCAACAAGCTGTACTCTCAGTTTCAGATTTAATCAGCCCTGGGCGGTAAAGATTTGTCAATTGGCCTAAGAAACTTTGGCCCCTCAGTCTGTCTGAGCTGGCTGCTCCTCCAGGGGAAAGTGCTTTTTTAGGAGACAAGATCTCACTCTATAATTCAGGCTTGCCTCGAACTCGCTATGTAACCCAAGCTGGCCTCAATTTCACAGCAATCTTCCAGCCTCAGCTTCCTGAGTGCTGAGATTGTAGATGTGCACCACCATGCCCAGCAGGAAGTGCTTTCTTTTTTTTTTTTTTTTTAGGGTTTTTTATTTTAGGTTTTTTTTTAGGTTTTTTTTTTTTTGAGACAGGGTCTCGCTTTGTGGTTCAGGCTGGCCCTGAGCTCAGCCTCAAACTCACATCACAATCCTCCTGCCGCTGCCTCCCGAGTGCTGGGATTACAGGCGTGAGCCACCACGCCCGGCTTTTTTAGGTTTTTTGAGACAGGGTCTCACTTTGTGGTTCAGGCTGGCCCCGAGCTCAGCCTCAAACTCACATCACAGCAATCCTCCTGCCTCTGCCTCCTGAGTGCTGGGATGACAGGCGTGAGCCACCACGCCCGGCACTGTGTTATGTGGTACTGGTTCCTGCTGGGCATGAGTCTCCACACCCAATATGGTATGTGGTTCCCAGGGAATTGAACCCGGGTCCTTGCGCTTGCAAGACAGGCGCCGGAACCACTTAGCTAACTCCCCGGCCCTCAGGAAATGGTTTCTTAATTCCATTGTAAATCTGCTGTGATCTAACAGAAGGATGGTCACCAACAACAAAGCCTCGTGCTTAGCATCTGAGCTGCTCTCCAGTTCTATGTAGTTACAGTGTTTTATTGTTTTATGCTTCTGTTGTAATAGGACTTTTTGTCTGCTAAGCTGGTAACATTTGCCTATAATCCTAGCATTCAGGAGGCTGAGGCAGGAGGGTGGCCATGAGTTTGAGGCCAGTCTGGGGAACATGGTTCAAGGTGATCCTGAATTACATAGCAAGATGATGTTGCAAAAAAAAGGAAAGTCACTGGGGATTTAGCACAAGTGGTAATGCTCCTACCTTGGAAGCACAAGGGCCTGAGTTCAATCCCCAGTGTAGAAAAAAAAAAAAGTTTCCTGATTTATAATTATGCTAAAGAATAGTTCTTGCTATTTTTATTTATCTTATACTCAGCCACTACCCAAATTCACTTGATTCTAGAAGTTCTTTTGTCTTTTGCCCCTTTCTAGAGTTTCTTGAGTTTTCTAGACATTCAATTAAATATCAGTACAAAGACGTTGCTTTTAGGGCTGGGAATACAGATAGCACAATGGGAGAACACTTGCCTAGCATGTGGGAGGACTCGAGCTCAATCCCCAAGACTGAGAGATGGACAGGGACAGGGGGCAGGGCAAGGAGAGAGGATTCTAGGGTTACGGAAGGGTAACAGCTCGTGAATGACCATACCGGGGCTTTGTTGCCCCATGTCAGTTGTGGTCTAGGCAGGCCCAGAACAGCCTCAGCTCTTCGGCCATCTTCCCCCTGGGGCCCACAAAGTCTGTCCTGGAAGCACCTTCTCGTCCTCTAGCTGCCCTTGATACAGCTTCCTCTTCTCATCACAAAGCAGCTTCTGTCTAGCTTCCCTGTGCTGCCGGAAGTCTGGGATGAGGCTCCTCTCAGCGCTCTGCTCACAAAAGGTCCCAGCCCACAAAGATGTCTAGTGGGAACAGAGATCTCCCTGCAGCCACGCAGAGAAGAACAACACAGGAGCAGCCGCCCTTGGATAAGATACCTCCAGACCAGCCTGATGTGGTAGTGAGTAACCAGAAGGCTGAGGCAGGAAGATCTTAGGTCTGAAGGCTGCCTGGGCAACTTACTGTTCCATCCTGTGGATACTGTTCCATCCTGGAACTTACTGTTCCATCCTTTATTTTGAGTCTACATCAAAATAAAAATGGCGGAGGGTGACGCCCTTGGTAGCTGGAGATTCCACTGATAATTCTGGTGGAATCCTGGCTGTATTACAGTGCCTTTTGCTTTAATTCACTTTGCTCTCATAACAACTTCTCCTTCCTGTGCTGGGGATGGAACCACAGCCTCACATACCAGGCAAGTGCTGTGCCACTGAGCCCCGCTCCTAGCCCTCGGCCTCGGCCTCAGGGCAGCCTCCTGAGTCCTGTGGGAAGGAGGCAAGGTCAGGAATGTCACCCAAGGTCACAGAGTTGGACTTGAACTCGGGAATCTGGCTCTTGATTATTCTGTGTGCTCCGGGTGGAAAGAGCTCTATCTGCAAGGTTAGATGGCAGGCTGGGGGCTCAGAGGGGCACTTTGTCAGGTGTGGGGAAAAAGACACTTCTGCCATCAAACTGGCACTGCAGGTGGAGGAGGAAGCAGCCGCAACTTCCGGCACAGGTGGTATGTTTTGCAACTCCTCGAGGTCCTCTCTCCTGGGCTCCGTGACCTGTGAAGACATCTTCTGATCATTCTCCCCTTGCACAGGTGAGGAAATAGAGAGGCAGAGAGGTGAAGCAGACGCGCAAGGGCCCTGGAGGATCACCCGCATTCCAGAGCACAGACTAGAGCCCAGCCGGGTCTCTCTGGAGGGGGAACCAATTTTGTCTTGTGAGAGAGGCGGCCTCTCATTTCTCAGCAGGGGCTACCTGAGGACCCAAAGCCAGGATGTGTCCCAAGGTGGAGTTCAGGGCGTGGCAGGGTGGGGAGAAGGCCCCAAGGAGTTAGGGAAAGACCTCGGGTCACAGGATGGAAGGAGCCACGGGGGCTCCCTCAGATCCCCCTGGGCTTAGGCAAACCTGACAGGAGCTGGGCAGAGGCACGCCGTGAGCGGGCTCTGCAGTGTGGCTTCTCCAAGGATCTGTTGGAGCAAAGAATTCCCGGCAGCTCCAGGGCCAGGAGGACGAGTCCATGGCAGGCCCTGGCTTGTAGGGCCAGAGGAAGCCGCTCCCGCCGAGTCCGGCGAGGGGAGTGGGCTGGTGCCCTGCGTGGGCGGGGGGCAGTGGAGGGGCTGGTCCACACGCCCCACCGCTCTCTCCTCTGCTCTCCTCCACTCGCCTAGCCCTTTCCCCCCAAAGATGGGGGCACCAGGCTCAGGAGAGTGGTGAGCAGGCCCGAAAGGGGCCCAGGAGCCCCCAGTCAGAGGATGAAGGCTGGTGCCCTGTTCTCTGAGCCTGCTCTCTAGGCAAAGGAACAGGCCAAGTCCTGGCGGTCAGGATAATACACAGAGCATGACAGCTCGGGGAGAGGGCACTCCCAGGGCACCAGATGTAAGTAGGGCCACCTTGACATGCAGCTAGCCGGTGTGGTGCCCCCCAGCTGGGTCGGCTTGGGGTGGTGAAGGGTCTGACCGCACTGGCAGTGAACGGTGGTTCTCGGACGGAGCTAGAGGATCAAGGCCACATGACTCCCCAGGTAGGGGCACCCATTCTGGAATTGAAGTCATCTGTCCTTCTTCGGGCCACGGGTTGGAGGCCTGGCACTAGGAGGTGTTGAATCAGGGAGCTTGCCGCTTGAAAGCTTGAAGCTGACTCCTCTGTGCCCACTGGGCTGACAGACACCCCTCACCCCAGGATGCCAGTGGGCCAGACTCTGGCAGCATCGCAGGCTGGGGCTGGGAAGAACTTCAGGACTCCTGCGATCTGCTGAGGAGACAGATCTGCCTTCCCAGGCCCCAGACCAGGGTGGAGGGTGGTGACAAACTCGGGCTTGTGTACCCTCCCACACCCCCACTGCGCAGGACTCAGCAAGAGAAATTACCCGAATCCCAGAGGAGGTGTGTAACCTGTCCAAGGTCACACAGCAAGGAATATGCAGGTCACAGACCCCAGGAGCTGGGCTCTCCTTGCTACACTGGGTCCCAGGCCCCTCCAGCTCCCTGGGGCTGGAGTCTGTGTCAGGGCAGGGACAGAGCTCAGGGGAGGTGCTCAAGGCCAAGGACACCTGGGCTCCCTTTACCTAACTTTGAGTGCCTGTTACAGAGCCAGGCTCCGCGGCCAGATCCGGGGGCCATGAGTTGTGCCACAAAGAAGTGAGGACAGGGGCTCTTTCGCTAAAGCTCAGGAAAAATAGCAGACAGGGCTTCAGAGAACAAAGAAAATAAAGTCATACTCAAATTATCGAGTTTCTGTGGCTATGCAGGCTTCCTCCAACAGGGAAATGTTCCCAGCAAACCAGAGGGGGCAGAGAACGAGACCTGAGCCCCCGGAAGTTGGTCTGAGATTTCCACGTGTGTTTCTGCCCTGTGAAGTTCCCTGGGCATCTCTTTCTCTCCCTGCCCACGAGTCCAGATGCAGTACATGTTTCTCTTTCTGTATCTGGTACCACCCCAGGGGAACTTTGCACACGTCCGTCTCCGTGGAGCTCCACCCAGCCCACGCAGTCACCCAGCCTACATGTGTGTGTTCTGTGTGCATAGTGCCCCTGTGAGAGGGTTGGTCCCAGCTTGCCTGGCTTCAACTTAACTAGAGGTCTTTCAGTCTGAGTGTGTGTGTGTATGTGGTGCTGGGGATTAAACCCAGGGCCTCTGAACTGAGCTGCAACCTCCCTCCCTCCACAGTCCCTTTCTAGAAATTTACTGAGTCAGGGTCTTGCTGAGCGGCCTGGGCTGGGCTCAGTCTTGTGATCCTCCTGCCTCAGCCTCCCAGAGTGCTGATTGCAGTCGTGCAACACCATGCCTGACTGAGCCTTTGTACTTTGAGGCTTGGTTTCATCCAATCTGACTTGGCTGAGCAATAGGAAGCCTGAGGCGCCCCAGGCCTAACAGCCTTGCACGGAGGAGGGAGGAAATGGTTTGGAGTGGGGAGAAGCGGGAGCCAAAGGAGCCCCTCTTTGGAAGGAAAGAAGCAAGGAGAAAGATGAACACAAGGAGAGAATATGGAAGAGACATTTTGGGACCAGTGACTGTTCCTCCTCTACCATAATCGTTTAAGGATCTTGATTATGTAGTTCAAGCCATGACCTTGTGTAGCCCAGACTAGCATAGAACTTGCAATTCTCCGGGTTCAGCCATCTGGCAGAGAGGCTCTTTGAGGAGGCCTAAGGCCCTACTTCTAAGTGCCCTGGGTCCCAGCACACCCCTGACTTTCCCCTTCCAGGCTGCAGGAAGCCTGTGAAGTGAAGAGCGCCCCAGGCCAGGCGAGGTGGGGACGGGAACACCTGCAGGATGCTTAGGGAAAGGAAGGGCTGCCTACCCCGAGGACAGAGGGCTCAGAATTGCCACTACAACCAAGGAACGAGACCAGAAATCAGTGCTGGGTCTCCGCTCAGGGCACAGAGTGGGACTCTCGCCGCCCAGGAAGCAGGAAGTCACTGCTGGCCTTCTGTGTCTTCTCCCCTCTCCCCCCATCCTTTGTAAGTGCTGGGGACGTCCTTGGTCTCCAGGGCCCCCATCTACACAGGCCTCAGCTACCCGGATAACATTCCATTGACTCTGGATTCGATCCCAGAGGCAAGTCCAGGCATTCAAACTCAAACGGGCTGGGAGCTGAGTAATCGGCGGCTCTGGCTAGGCAGACATTTTGTCGGGAATGAGTACCTCCCCGCCCCCACCCTGCAGCGCTGCTCCGGGTGGAGGAGGGGCGGCCTGTCACTCTGGCTTCCCACCCCCTCCCTCTTCCCACCTGCAAGCAATTTGGCCAATGGAAGGGCAGCTATGATTGCAGTGTGGAATCCTTCTAGATCTGTGTGCATTTGCTGAGGAGCCCCCAAGACCCCATGTAACCTTTCCCTCTTCACAGAAGCAAATTACTTATAATTATCTCACATTGAAAGCCTTCAGGAGCTGCTTCCAAAATTGCTTTAATTGAATTAATTGAATCTCATTTCGTTGGAGGAGAGAATGGGAGGCCTGCCTTAAAATAGTATATGGGGAGAGGGGAGGTGGGCGACCCAGAGGGAGAGGAAGCCCCCACCCCGCCCCACATAGGTGACAACACGTGTCCCACGTCCATCCCGGGCATCCTCAGACACACCCCTCTGCCAGTGTCAGCTGACAGCAGATATGCAGCCTTCTGCATGTGGACCTCGCCTGTGCCCTGCTCTCAAATAGTGGTGGCCGGTGACAGGGCATGTAAAGCCCCGCCCGCCTCCCCACCCTGAGAGGGAGGCAGGTCTGCCAGAGGCCAGAGGTGAGCGGATAGCAGGGTGAACTCTCCTCCCCTGCCCTCCCCTCCCCGATAATCACAAGAGCAGCTATAAATGCCATTTATTAAGAGCTTGGTGTGTTCCAGGCACCGTGTCAAGCCTGTTACAAACACTATCTCATTTCACCATCGAAACCACACCAGGAAGCAGGGCCGATTAGAATTCCCATCAGAGCGGGAAGCAGGGCCGGTGAGGAGTTAAAACTGCCATAGTCACCCAGGTCCACAGTGCAGGGCTGGAACTCCCTGGAGCCCAGACTCCCAACTCAGCCTTACTCCTCCTTCTTTCGGTGTTTTAAGACACAGGGTCCCACTGTGTATGTGATTCAGGCTGGCCCTGAACTCACTACAGAGCCCAAATTAGCCTCGAACTCTAAATAATCCTCCTGCCTCTGCCTCCTGAATGCAGGATTACAGGAATGCACCACCATGCCTATTTCCTTCCTTTACTGATCCAAAGTCCCTGGTGGGGCTCCCTCCGTCGGGGGACTGGTCTTCGATAATCCTGACAGCTTGAGAGAGGGGAATGGGGTTCCTCATTCCTGGAGGGTTCAGGCAACATCGCTGCACAGGAACCCAGAGAAAAGGGACCCGCTCCCAAGAAGAAAAGATGTTCACGTTTCCCCTGGAAGGTAGGTAGACAAGGAAAGGAGGGCACTGTCAGCTCAGCTAGCCACCGCTGGGGCCAAGCGAGCAATTACACTCCTGCTACTTAACTTTACAACTGGGCTGTTGTTTTAACGATGCGACTACAGCTGGGCGTCCAATGAGTCGGCCTATGGAGGCTTTCCAACATGGGTGGTAGATCTTATCTGGGCTCTGCAGAAAGAGGAGTGTGCAGCCTGTGTAGGAGAAACCGCTGCCCCAGGGCCTGTGGCCTCAGAGCAGGCCCAGGGCAGGCGTCTGGGGCCAGGCCACCCTGAGCAGGGCAGCCCCATCCTCCATGGACCGAGGACCGGAGAAAGGCGCGGAGGGAGGCAGGTGGGCGGCTCCGTCTCCTGCACCTCTTTGCTCCGGGCCTTGGCTTTGGCGGCCCGGTCCTCTGCGACCCAAGACCCCTCCAGGTGTGTTTTAGGGAGTGAAGGAGACCTCTGACCCTGAAGGAAGGATGGTTTGCAAGCACCCAGAGGGTGTCTATTAAAGTGACACCCCCCCTTGCCCGACTTTTAGACATCTGACCCCCTGTTGGCTTCTCATTGGCCTTGGGTCGGCTGGGCATGCCCAGTGGGCTCTCCGGCTTGGAGCCTCACCCCTCCTTGGCCGCACTCAGGAAAGGGTTCAGGCAGAAAGAGGGAAGTTGGATTTGGGAGCCTTTTGCCTGGAATTGGAGGCCCCTCCCAAGCCCCCAAGGCCACACCTGGATTCCTGCATGACTTGTCCTTGTCCTCAGCTGTTCTGACCTCTGTGCTGCGTCCACCAAGGGGCAGAGTGGCCAGGAGTCACTGCCCGGCCCTGCTGCCCACCAGCCTCCATATCGGGCGCTGACCCTGCCAGGCTGGACGCAGCACCCGGGCCACCAGGGCCGTGAGCATACTGCTTCGGCCCCGCCTTCAACAGGCACCTGTCACTCGCCTCAGGTCGTCATCAGTTATCTAAGACGAGGTGGGTGGAGGAGGGGATTCAGGTCTGGTATTTCCCTCCCCCCTTCTTCCCAAGGTGGGCTGAGGCCATTCCTCCCCCAGCACACATTTCTGCAGAGGGCGCTGGGCTGGCTCAGGGGTGTGTCTGGCTCTGCCGGGATCACGCGCGCAGAATGGGATCGAGGCGCCTGATTCCCTCCACAAATGCACCCGAGAGGATCTGAGGAAGAACCACTCCGGGCTCGTCCTTCCCCGACACAAATGCCTTCTGGTATCACCCTGGAGCACAGGAAGTCCTGGCCGTTATCAGGACATTGCTGAGTGGGAACCAGAGTGAGCTGGGGACACAGAATCCAGTGCCTCTGGCCCCTGGCTCCGTGGAGGACAAGATAGGTGGGAAAGCAGGTGAGTGACTCACCTGGACCCGGTGACATCAGGAGACACACTGCCGCTGGGTCCAGGTTTTGTACGAAGGTTAACGGCTAGAGGCTCTTGGCATGTGGAGGGGTCACCACTGGCGATGCCAGTCAGATTGGTTATGAAGCTGAGCAGTTTCTCTGGGCAGAGGAAGGGTGAGTGAGAAGCTGACGTGCCAGGACCACGCGCTCTCTGTGGGGTACTCGAACTCACCCTCATGCAGAGACTGTCCCCACCTTCCCCATACTGGGTTGGTGCACCGGGTTCCCAGGCATATGAGCATGGGGATTCCTTAATACCATGGGATGGGCAAGGAGAAGTGAGAGGCTCTTAAATATCTGTTGCATTTGAGTGTTTTTGTTGTACATTGTTGGTGTGCTGGGGACTAAATCCAGGGCCTCACGCAAGCTAATTATGTTCTCTACCTGTGAGCTACACACCCTTGTTCTGGAAGTCATGGCCGAAGCAGGAAAAACTGATGACTGGGCAGCCGTGACCTGCTGGTGGCTAACTCTAAAGACTGTCCACTTGTGCTTTCACTCATAAATGGGTTCAGTAGACGGTGGTGGCGCACGCCAGTCAATCCAGCACTGGCAAGGCTGAGGCAGGAGGATCACCACGAATTCAAGGCCAGCCTGGCCTATATAGTGAGTTCAAGGCCAGTCTGAATTCATCGTCAGACTCTGTCTCAAAACAATAGGTTGAGCAGGGCCCAAAGCCTATCAAGGAAAAGATACACAGTATTTCCTCCCGTTTCTGACGGCAGACTTAGTTGAAACTGCGGTCCTCTGCAGGGGAGAGGTGTCCCGAGCAATCCGACTCTAGCCCAGGACTCTTGCCATAGCCTTTGTCCAGAGAGAAACTGCAGGGGCCCACGACGAAGATGAGCCCTTGATTTGGCTGTTTGAGTTCGGCAGCCATTACTGCCTCCTGTTTCTTGTCTAACTCCTGGTCCTGGAGAAAGGCTATGTGGACCTGGCTTCTTCTTGCCCCAGCAGAGGTGCAGATTCTCTGGTCCTGGGTTTGGTAGGACGAACAGGGCTGCCTTGCCTGGGCTTACATCATCTGAGGTCCAGCCAGCACATCTGGAGAGGGATGCTGATACCAGGTCCCAAAGCCATTGCCATAGGCACTGGTGGGCAGGGCACCTGCCTTGGGCAGATCCCAGAGGGATGGAAGGGGTGGGGAGCAGGGGCGCACGGAGGGGGCTCTCCCAGTGAAGTCTCCTTCATGCCCCCAAGAGTTCTGTTTCAGAAGCTTCTTGTACTTGGAGCGCTTGTTCTGAAACCAAATCTTTACCTTTGGGGAGAAGAGGGGATAGAATGAAAGATCCGGAGTGTGTGGGAGAGAAAGGGGCTCAGCGTAGGCAGTAAGTTCCAGGAAGAGTGGAGGTTAGGAATGCTGGCTGTTGTCCTCCATAGCCAGAGGGTCCCCTGAGCTAGTATGCACTTCCTGTTGTGGTCTGGGGTGCCCTCCTCCACCCAAACCCCCACCCCAATCCTATTTAATGCGTTACTCCAGTTCTTTTAGCAGAGGATTAGCTATGAACACTTCCCAAGAGAACCAATGGCAAGAAGGCCAGGGGACTGGTGGCCACTCACACCTTGGGGAGAGTTCCCAGGGCACAGGTGTGGGAAGGTGGGGGGGCTCACCTGAGTCTGGGTGAGGCCAAGCTGCTCTGCCAGCTGGGCCCTCTCGGGCAGTGCCAGGTACTGCGTGTGCTGGAAATGCTGGTTCAGCCGCTGCAGCTGCAGGCTGGAGTAGATGGTCCTGGGCTTTCGCAGCTTCTTGGTGGCGAGCTGGGGGTGTCTCTCCGAAGGCTCTGGGGACAGCAGCAGGCTCTCCACTTCTGGAGGCAGCATAAGGGGGTGCATGTGTAGGGAGGACAGGCACATTCATAGGCACCTGGTCTGTGTGCCACGGAAGAAACAGCAAAAAGTGCAGCCAGGCCCCGCTACCCCTCTGTCTCTTCAACCTCCACTTTCAGGGCACACGCAGGACACAGAGCAGTTCCTGTCCCCAGAGCTCCCCAGTTCGGGTTCTGAGTGCAGAAAGTGCCAAGGGTCATGAAGGAGGACACCTAGGGTCAGCTCTGGTGTGGCACTTGGCATAGGGCAGGGTGGGCAAAACTCTAGGCCTTCCCATTGGAGCAACCTGGAAAGCAATGTTCAGAGGCCAAATGCGGTGTCACAGGGTGAGAACTGACCACAGAATTTCCCCCCCCCCTTCCTCCCTACCAGAGAGCTCAGAGGAGACATTTTCACAGCCCCAGAAGCCAGATCAGTGTGAGGCTGTCTTGCCCTGTGCTGGCCACATGGCACAGCTGGGTTCTTGCCTCCTAGGCAGAGTGACTGGGATTGGAAAGGCAGATAGTCGGCCGGCCACGCAGGCAGGCAGGGGAGATCTAGTCTCCTGTTCCAACCTCACTCTCCAGGATTCCTCAGGATGAGCTGTGGGGTTGTAGAATGGGCACCCAAGGTGTAGGGAAAAGGCCCCAACTTCAACCACTCCATCCCAAGCGTGCTGGGAGTTAGGTGAGTTGGCCACAGTACCCCATCCAAACAGGGCAGGCCAGAGCCAGGCGCTTCTCTGGACTGCCTGCACCTCGGACCGCCCCTCTGGTTGGGCTCACACCACACTCAGGTCAGGGTCCTGGCTCCGGTGCGGCGGATTTCTTAGATCCTCCCCCTCGGCCCCTGCCTCAGCAATTTCCAGAAAAGCCCTCAGGTTTCCACCCCCGCCCGCGCCGTCCCGCCTTCCCTGCTGGGACCCCGCTGGGAGCAGCCTCAGGCCCGCAGCACAGCGCCCACCCCGCCTCTCTGGCTGCGCCCAGCGCAGCGCGCAGTTCCAGCAGTGACGTCCAAAGCCCTGGAGACACCCAGGCTGCTGAACTCTTGAGTCTCTGCACCCCAGCCTCACAGCGGACACCCTCCAGCTTCCTTCCGGGACAGCTTGCCTCTCTGCACACCAGATCCAGTACTACCAGATCAACTCTGCCGCGATAACGGAGCCGTAAGGCTCCCTCCAGGCGCTTCCGAGCCCACCGGCTCTAAGCGGTTTTGACAAAACCATCCTGAGGGCAGAAGTGAACCCCAGTTCCTCTCCTACCCCAATCGTTCACGCTACAGTGGGCCGACCGCCCACTTCCAATACAGATATACTACGGTCTACCGCCCACCGTAAGGACCTGTGTATCTGTGTGGCCTTTCGTTGGATCCGGGTAAACTGTAAAGAAAAAAGAATCTCCGCGTGGGAGTCCTGCGGCACCAGAGAGACAGCATGGTGCGGAGAAGACAGGCCGGGCCACACCACCCCATGGCCGGCAGGTCTCCGGAGCGAGGGTCAGGTTCTTCCCACCCGCACCTCAAATGTGTCCTGAGATGCACGCACCTTTGTGAATTCCACCGTTCACACTGACCCCCAAGTAGCACATACTTCACCAAAGAATTAATTTATAGGAAACCCCCCAACTCCCCCATTCCAAGCAGAACCAGAAATCTAGGAGACGCAGCCCTAGTTTTGCCGCAGGTAATTAATTTTCAGGAGCTCAGAGGAAATTTCCTAAAATCTTCTTTCCTGTGCCCACGCAGCGAAGGGCCAAGAGCCAGGAAAACACGCATATTTTTTCTTTATGCCTCCGTTGGTCCATTAGTAAATCAAAGAGGCTGAGCTCCCAATATGTGGGCCACGATTTGTCGATTGGTCAGAACAACAGGGACTGCCGTGGGGACATTTGGTGGAGGAGGGCCTGGGAGGAGACTGCACCAACGCCCGTGTGGGGCCCTAAGTGGGGGAGGGAGTGAATCGGACCTGGGGTCCAAACAGGACCCGATGCAGCTGAGTGTAAGGTAGGGCACTGGTCCTGCGCTGTCAAAGCCCAGAGAGCCAGAAAGGTCAGCTGGCTCCTTGGTTCCATTGGGGCCTTGCAAGCAGCATGCTCTCAGAACTCGAAATTCTCCAAGCAAAAGCAACTGCAGCCCAACCTACCCCCAGGCAAAGACAGAGTTGGTGGGCAAGGCTGTGCTTTGGATGGCAGGCTCAGGTGGCCAGGGAAAGATTAGAGACTACCGCACCCGCCCAGAGGTCTATTCTTTGAACAATGAGTGGTGGGTCCTACTCCCAGGCTGTCAGACCCACTTCCTGTCCAAGTCGGGCACCATGTGAGGAAATGGGGTGGGCCCCAGGAAAGAGATGAGGAGCGCCACCTCCATGTCTACAACCCTCCAGCAGGGTTTAGCCTGAGCACTGCTTTTTAAGGCCAGAACTCAAGTGGGGGCGACACAGGGAAGGCAGCCAGCGCAGGATGGGGAGAACCCGGGGGTAAGGGCAGGGCTCCCACCCCCACATCTGTATTAGTGTAGTTTTCCGTTACACGTCGGTACACACAACTCCGCTGCTCCCAGAGGGTGGGGTGGGGAGCCCTCCAGCCTGGCTTCACACAACTGCAAATGGAAACCAGGTCGAGTTTGAAAGGAGACCTAGATCAACTACCCACCCCCGCCCTCGCGCCTCCGGCCCCATCCCACCCCACTCCTCAGCTCTTTCCTTATCCCAGCGCCCGAAGAATCCGTCAGGTTTGAATCCCGCTAGCAAAGTGCAAATAGGCGGGGGCGAGGTTCAGGGGCGCACAGGAGTTGGACTCCAGGGGTGGGAAGAGCCGCCGCTGCGGCAGGACTTACCTGCTTCTGGCTGGTGCGGGAGCTCAGCGGGGCCGCGATGGAGCTGCGAAGAAGCCGCAGACGGCTGGCAGGGCAGGTAGGAGTCGTCTGGGGACGCCGGCCTGGTGTAGGAGTAGGACAGGAGGTGGTCAAACGGTCCAAAGGAGGGCAGATCAGGGGAGGCAGCGGCTGCGGGGGACAGGCCAAGTGGGTAGGCGGACACCACCGACGGGACGGGGGCGAGGTCCGGGAAGACAGCTTTGCAGTCGTCCTGGCCAGAGAGGGGGCAGGGCACGGAAGTCATTGTGGCTGGTGCCCAGGGCCTAAGCCACAGCTGGCACGTCGTCAGCTCCCTGCACCAACCCTTTCCCAAGCCCTGAGCGTTGAGATGGGTAACCCCCAGGCCCCAGCCAGCCGCCCATACACTTAAGATCTCAGAGAAAACGTCTCTCTGCGCCTCTTCCAGCTTAGAGCTCGCACCCAGAAAGGGGGTTGGGGGGGCCCTGTGGTTTTCCCCTCCCCCCTCCATGTCCGTAGGGGGCCCCCTACCCTTGTCCGGGTTCCTTGATGTTAGGACCCGACCGGCTCCCCCTCCCTCTTAGACGCCCCGGATTGGCTACACGTGCGGTGACCTCACCGAGGCCTGCCGCTGGGACCCGCCCCCGGGTAGAGCGCTCCGGGACTGGGAGGGCTGCGCAGCACGATCTCCAGGCGCGTTTGTCCGCGGATCCGCTGCACGAACGGCGCCGGGGTTGCAGAGTGGTTGGTGCGGTCAAGGGTCCGCGGTAGTAATGTACATGTGCCAGACAGTTGGCGGACCTGGGCTGCCCACGGGTGAAGGGGAGCGGCCAGTAGGCCGAGGCGGTAGAGAAGCTGGGGTTGCGTTCGTGTTGCCTACGCACAGGGTTCGAGCTGGTTCTGGTTTTGCCGCGTTGAACCTGCAGAGGAGTCCAGAGCAGCCTGCCTGCGCCCGCGGCTTATTCAGGGCGTCGGAATGCGTAGCTGCCCGGCGCTGGCAGTTTGTTGGTAAACAGACGCAGGGCAGGGAAGGCGCTGCCCCGCTCGCACGCGTGCGCCGCGCACGCCCCCGCGGAGCGCCCTGAGCCTGGCACGCTGCGACCGCCGCGACTGCGCCCCACCGCCCCCGGTGCCGGCTTCCGCTTCCGGAAGGGCCCCCGTGAGGTTGCGACACCGCCCCGGCTGCGGGAGGCATCTGCCATCGGGCTTTTCCTGTACTGCGCCCCACCTTTCCTGGCGCCGTGTCTGGCTGAAGCCTGGCATGATCCTGGACGAGATCTAGGAGCCGAGCAGAGCCCAGTTTGGTGGCTCTTAGCAAAGCACAGGAAGTACAGCAGGCGGGTCTCCTTGGCTGCAGTTCCTGAGCTCTTTGCAGGACTGGCCGCTAAATATTAGCACCCAAGACCTGGACAGACACGTGTCTGCTTATCCAGGGATCTATTGCCACACTGCCCAGCTGGACAAGGACTCCATTCAAGTACAGCGTGTTTATTCATATAGACCAATATACAGGTGTCCACACAGATGTGCACTCCTGCGTGCATCCATCCACGAAAGGGGAGCTCCCTAAGGATGTGCACACACAGAGTTCAGGCTGTGATGTCTACGCTGCACCTACTACCCAAGATGAACTGTAAATCCCTGCAGGAAAGCAGGGAACTTGCCTGTTATGGAGGCCTGTGAGTATAGAAGTCAAACTGCTTGTGTGAATATTTGAAATCACAGAAAATCCAGGGGTCTGAGGGGAGGCTGAAGCTCACACTTGGGAATCCTTTTTTTTGGGGGGGAGCAGTCTACCTCAGACTACAACCCTGCTGAGACTCCTCTCTTTCATCTAACAAGGCTCTGAGGTTTTTTCAGGGAAGAGATGCTATTACCGGAGAGGCGCTCACTTGCCATCCTAACACTTTGGGAGGCTGAGGCAGGAGGATTGAAAGTTCATTTGCTCCCTGGGCAACTTGGCAAGATCTTGTCTCAAAAAATTAAAGCACAGGGGATAAGCTGTGCCCTTGGTGGGATGTCCCTGGGTCTGACTGACCCCAGAATGCCACTGTCACATGGGGCCACTTTTCCCTCTTTCTTAAAATCTGGCTGTAGCCCTGCTACTACCTCCTCAGAGCCCAAGCTGTTAACCTCTGAGGATTGGTCCTTTCGAACCTTCCTTCCTAGTGCCACCAGGTCCCTCTGCTGTGAAGGAGCCCCGGTGGCACCTCCGGTCCGTGAAAGATGCTCAGTGAGGTGGGTGTTGGCAGCTGAAAGCTTTCACAAAGGAAGTGCTTTAGGGCTGGAATAGAAAGGTTGGTGGCAGCGCTTCCTCCCAGGCCACATACCCAGAAGCCAGAGTCCTTTCCATGCCTACCTAGAAGGCGCAAGGTGGGCAGTCTGGTAGGCCCTGCAGCAGTCGGCTTGGCGGCCGGCCCATGGTGCGTTCCTGCCCTGAGCTCTCTTATGCCCGTGGGGTGTCTGAATCCTGCAGGACCCTCGCACTATGCATCAGCAGGAAGCGCCCGCCACACATTCAACATCCAAGCTCTGCTTTTAGCAAAAACCTTTCCAAGTAGGTTCTGTTATTACCTCTTCTGCAAAGAAGGAACTATTCCAAAAAATGTGGGGCTGGGGCACCTTGTTGGGAAGCCTTGGGGTCTCCATAGATGCAGACTCCTCAGGGAAGGCAGAAGTGATGGGGATGAGGGTTGAGAAGGGTCATAATTATGTGTCTGATCAGAATGGCTGTTGGGAGGGTGGCCTGAGAGCCCGAGGCCTGGGAAGCTTGTTCACCTCAGCCTCCACGATGCTGGCTGTGATGTTCTGGGTCAGCATTTCCTGACTCTGAGGCTCCCAGAAGGAAAAGGGATCCGAGCCTTTGTCACTTGCTATTCAGTCACCTGCAAAACTTCAAAACCAAAAGCATAAAACATGCGAACAGCCGGGCGTGCTGGCTCACGCCTGTCATCCCAGCGCTTGGGAGGCAGAGGCAGGAGGTCTGCTGTGAGTTCAAGGCTGAGCTCAGGGCCAGCCTGAACTACAAAAATTGAGACCCTGTCTCAAAAACAAAACAAAACAAAACAAAAAAAACAAACAAACAGGAGGCCAAGAAAGAATGGGGGAAGGGAAAGGAAGGCTAAAGGAAGGAGGGAGGGAGGGAGGAGAGGGAGAGGGAGAGGACCAAATAAAAGGAGCCAAGAGTCTCTCCTGTAACTCGGTCCCAGGCTGACTTATAAAGAAGTGATACCCTGAGGTTTCCCACACAGGTTTTCTGCCTTAATCAAAGGGGCTGCCCTGGAAAGCCCAGCATCCAGGCCACCACCTGAGTACAAAGGAGGAGTCCTAAGTTTTGGGGGAGGGATAACATCACCGACTCAGAGGGTTGTGGATCTGTGCTGTGCCAGGAGTGGGTGTCCCCCACACCCCACTGAGGACTGAACCCAGGGCCTTCATACTCTGCTATACCTTCTGCCGCTATTTCAGAGTTTTTTCTTTTGAGACAGGATCTTGCTAAGCTGCCCAGGCCTCGAGCTCATGATCCGCCTGCCTCCCAGGTTGCTAGGATTATAATACAAGCATCCCCCACCGTGCCAGGCTGGGCTCTTTGGTGATGGACCACAAAGGCCGGCTGGCCTATCCAATTGGGCAAAGCTCTCTAGGGCAGTATTAACCCTACATGATCCTTCTTGGTGGTTACTTCCAGCCTTAACCCTCAGTGGCTGGAGCGCCATCCTAGCCAGCACCTTTCCGGCCCTCGTGGCTGGCGTCCTGAACAGGCCAGGGTGTGGGGATGTGCGGAATGGCGGCTCAGGAGCCTCTGTGCAGTTTCTGGGCTCGGCAGCTCTCACGGCAGCAACGGGAGGCTTGTGAGCCTGAAATGCCCGTACAGGGCGGTAACCAGCGCCTATCTGCTGGGGGGGAGGTGACAGGGCTACCCTAGGCTCTGAGCTGGGACGGCGTCAGCCACTATCTGCACGAAGCTTTCTTCTCCTTCCTTTTCACCATCCCCAAACGAAATTTCGGTTTTGTTTTATCTGTTCTCAGTAATTCGGATTTTAAATTTTCTCAGTAATTCGGATGGAGGAGGCTGAATAATTCGGCTTTTGTGCAGGGAGGGTCTGAAAAGAATCGGTCCTGGCTCCGCTCCCTGAGACCCCCTCCGCTGCCGGGCTCCGAGGAAGGGCAGCTGGCTGAGGCCGTGCACCCCCCTCCACTTGACTTCTTCAAATTGGCACCCTTGGGTCCCTTCCTCTTTCCGACTGAACATTGAATGAGCGCAGGCCCAAGAAGGGCTGCTGGTTTGTCTCGAGGCCACTGACAGCCTGGGTAGCGCCTCACCCCGCTTCCGCTCACCTCGCTTCCTCCACTCTCCTCCGACCACCCGCCGGGTTTTTCAGATCACTCAGCAGCAGTCCAGGAGGAGTGGGGGAGAGAGGTCTTGCGGTCTGCGCCCCCAGTCCCACCCTGTGCGCTGGGGGGGGGGGGTTCCTACGAGGGTCTTGGCCGTGCTCTCCGTGTGTCTCAACTTCCAAACTTCAGCCTCCGCACCAGGAAACCAGGAAACTTTCGCATTTGGGACTGACGGGCACATTTTAAGTGCATAGGTACAAAATCACCAAAACACGTTAAAAGCAAAAGCACAAACATTTCTTCGACCAGGAGATCTCAACCCCAAAAGTAAACGGTTAACCCAAAACGGGAAGGTCTGAAGGCGCGGGAGGCACCCTGTGAGGTGGGGGGCCCGCCCTGAACCTCGCCGGTGCAGCGGCTGGCGCAGGAGCGTGGCCCGGAGGGCGCGTAGGCCGCCGGTTTCCCAGCCAGGTCACACCAGCAGGCTGCAGGGAATGGACAGACCCGGAAAAGGCACCTTGTGCCCCGAGATCAAAGGAGCTAGTGGGGCCCTAGGCAGACCCGGCTACAACGAATTAGCCCTTCTCGGAACGAAAGCTTCTGGGCTGGGATCTCCAGACCTTCGCAGACCTGGTCACAGAAACCAGGGTGTGCTGCCGAAGTCTTCAAGGCTGGGTCGGGGGGTGAAAGCTAAGGGTGAACATTGTGGGGGTTTGGAAGGAGCATCTCACCTGCAAAAAGTAAGCCAGCGCTGGATATAGTGGCTCAGGCTTGTAAATCCAGCACTTGGAGGAGGCTGAGGCAAGAAGATCGCAATGGGTTCAAGGCCAGCCTGGGCTACATATGGTGACCTTATCTCAAAAAAACCCCAAAACAAATCAAAAAGAAAGAAAGAAAAAAGAAAAACCAAATGAACAAAAACCCAAGCGAGTGTGTGCACTGGCGCAGGAGGTAGACAGACTAAAATGGACTTCCACAATAGCCTCAGCACATGCTCCGCTGCCATCAGAGCGTGTACACGGCCACGTCGCCCACACAGCGCGCCTACCATTTGTGCACACGCACATCCCTCAGATCTTCGGGTTTGGCGGAGGGTCTCTGTGGACGGGGTGGTGGTCTCACTCTAACTCCCGAGCCAAGACTTTGGCGGTCCAGGCTGAGGGGTTCGCGCGGGAGACCTAACAGGAGTAGGGGGAGAGCGTAGACAGCCTGTCCCGGGCTGGGAGGACGCGGCCCCAGATGCTCTGGCTTCTCAAAGTAAGAAAGTAAGAAAAAGATTCTCAGTTTTACAAAAACCCTCAATGCAGCCTTTCCCTCCGCGGCCGCGAGTGGGGCTCCCCCTGCGGGGGAGGGCAGGCGTGAGCCCAGCTCCCTGCTCCCCACTCCTTCCCTGCCTCCCCTCCCTCCCTTCCTCCCAACCCCGAATCCTGTGGGCTCCACCGAGGCCGAGGCAGAGTGCCGCCGCCGCCGAGGGGAGGCGCGGGCTGCTCCGCAGTTTCTTGGAGAGGCCAGGCCTCCCGCATCTCCCTCTGCCCGCACCCACCCAGCCCTCTGTCTGTCACCTTCGCTGATTCCCACCGGGAGAAGATCGCATTGGAAGCTCGCCAACTCAAGCGCGAAGCGGCTGGGGAGGTGTGGGGGCGCCGACAGTGCTGAGTCTGAGTACCCCCTGCCTGCAGGTGCCCACTCCCTGCTGGCGAGTCCGCTCTGAGCGCTCTGCCCAGCGGCGGTGGGGCGGAGGACGGGAAGAAGTCGGCTGCACCCCAGTGCCGAGTGGCGCTTGCTCCAGAAGCAGGACTAGTGCAGGACTAGCAGAGGAGAGCCGAGCCGTACCCGGACCACCGCTCGGCCCAGGGGAGCCCTGCTGCCTCTTGTCGGGTCCCAGAAAGGCTGACAGCCGCGTCCTGTTCCCCTGGGTCCCCAGAGCATTGGAGGATCCAGAGGGAGCTGCGCTTCCCTTTCTAGAGACACCTCGAAGGTCTAAGGGACCTTGGGGAGCCTGTCTGGGGACCCCAAAGTGATCTGAGGCCTGTGCCATGGGTAACAGTAATAACACGAGCGAAGGCTTTCGTGCTGCCGGCGTCCCTGGCGCTGCTCTGAGCCCTGACTTGCACACAACCTTTCACCAGATTCTTATGGTAGACATCAGTAGTGTCCTCATTTCATAAGGGAGAGGGTTGAAACACAGAAAGCAAGTAATTCATCTAAAAGCTGAAACTGGGACCTTCCTACCCTCCATGGAGGAGCTGTCTCAGCAGTTTTCACTGTGCAGGGTACCAAAAACCTCTCAAGAGTTTAAAATGGACTCGTGAGCAGGAGGGAGGGAAGAATGGGAGAAGGGTGGGGAGGAGATCCAGGCATCCAGGAAGGAGGCAGTTGCAATAAATCAAGTGTACCATGAAGAGGGAGAGTCCTAGAAGGTCGCAGCAGAGGCAAAAGAAGGGAAGAAAGCCATGAGATACTCAGTGCCTGCCGTGTTGACTCACGCCTGTAATCCCAGCACTCAGGAGGCTGAGGCAGGAGGACGGCTGTGAGTTCAAGGCTAGTCTGGGCTACATAGTGAGACTTTGCTTAAAAAAGCAAAACACAGGGGGCCGGGGAGTTAGCTCAGTGGTTCCGGCGCCTGTCTTGCAAGGGCCCAGGTTCGATTCCCCGGTAACCCCATAACAATACTGGGTGTGGAGACCCACACCCAGCAGCAACCAGTACCACATACCACAGTGCCGGGCGTGGTGGCTCACGCCTGTAATCCCAGCACTCGGGAGGCAGAGGCAGGAGGATTGTGATGTGAGTTTGAGGCTGAGCTCAGGGCCAGCCTGAACCACAAAGCGAGACCCTGTCTC